>PVIY010018651.1:0-29815 GCA_004026745.1 Myrmecophaga tridactyla
ATGTATGGGTGCCAAGTTGACAAGGGGTGGACTGTCATGGTTAGGGACACGTGTCAACTTGGCCAAGTTGTGGTACCTGTTTATCTGATTGGGCAAGCGCTGGTCTGTCTGTTGCAATGAGGACATTTCATAGGATTAGGTCATGATCACGTCAGCTGCATCCACAGCTGATTCCATTTGTAATCAGCCAAAGGGGAGTATCTTCTGCAATTAGTGATGCTAAATCTAATCATGGGAACCCTTTTAAGGAGAACTCAGAGGAGACAGGCCCCCATTCCTGCTTCGGCTGGTGAGCCTCTCCTGTGGAGTTCATCCAGACCTTCCATCGGAGTCATCGGCTTCGCAGCCTGCCCTGTGGATTTTGGACTCTGCATTCTTGTGGTCACGTGAGATACTTTTATAAATTTTATATTTGCAAGTGTTCCCTGTTGATTCTGTTTCTCTAGAGAACCCTAACTAATACAAGCAACATGCTAAGTATAAGAGGGCCCCAATAAGATGAATCACTGATTTCTCCTCAGAAACATTGGCAACAAGAAGGTAGTGGTACAAAATCTTTAAAGATGTGAAAGAAAAAAATTATCAACTAAAAATGTTATATATTGGGAAATTGTTGATATCACATAGCTGATGAAGGTTTAATATCTAGAATCTATAAAGAAATCCTACAACTAAACACACAAAAAAAGACAAACAACCATGTTAAGCAATGGGCCAAAAACTTTACTAGAAATTTGACCAAAGAAGATACCCAAATGGTGAAAAAGCACACAAAAAGATGCTCCACATAAGTAGCTATTAGGGAAATGCAAAGCAAAACCACAATGAGAAACCATTTCACACCCACTAGAATAGCTACTATTTAAAAAATGGAAAATAACAAGTGTTTGAGAGGATGTGGAGAAACAAGAACACTCCTTCATTGTTGATGGGAATATAAAATGGTGCAGCTGCATAGAAAAGATTTGGTGGTTTTTTGGAAAGTTAAATGTAGTATTACCATATGACTTAGCAATCCCATTTCCAGGTATTTGCCCACAAGTTGTAGCAGGGATTAATGTTGATATTGGTATATACCATAGCAGCATTATTCACAGTTGTCAAAAGATGGAAGCCTGCCAAGTGTCCATCAACAAAAGAACAGATTAACAGGGTGTTGTACAGATACAAAGTGGAATAGTATTCAGCAATGAAAGGAATGAAGTTCTGATAAATGCAACAGCAGGGATGAAACTTGAAGACATCATGTTCAAGTAAAATAAGCTAGACACAAAAGATCAAATATTGTATGATCTTATGAACATGAGATGATTAGAATAGGCAAATTCGGTAAAAAAAAAAAACCTGTAGAATATAGGTTACCAGTATTTGGGTTGAGGGTAGGGGTTATGGGGACTTAACTCTTAAAACTTTTATTTCCATTTGGGATGATGGAAATGTTTGTGTAATGGATGGTGGTGATGGTAGTACCACATTGTGAATGTAATTGACACTACTGAATTAGATATTTTGAATGTGGTTAAAAATAGAATTTTAGGTTGTATATATGTTACTAGAGTAAACATATTTTAAAAACCCATAAGATGTACAACACACACAGTGAAACCTCATGTAAACTATGAACTATAGTTAATAGAATAATTATAATAATACTGTTTCATTCATTGTAACAAGGTACCATGCTTATGCAAAGTGCTAAGAATAAGGAAAATTGCGTAGTATTCCATAGGTGTTTGGAAACTATTTTCTGCAAAATTCTTCTGCAAACCTACAAGTTCTTTAATAAAAAATAATATATATTTTTGAAATCCTAGTGAGGTTGTAAGGAATTTAAAATTTGAACATTGGGACAGGCAAAAATCACTGACACAAGCCCAGTATTTTGAGCTGCTCTGGGCTGCCTACAGTGCTTTGGAAGAAATATTGTAGTTGGATGTTATCATGTCCTGAGACTATCTCCTTTGCTTAGATAAACCCATTGCAATATATACCTAGGGTGAAAAAAACAGAAGGATGAATGGTGGTCATTTTTATGTATCTTTAATGACAATGTCTATCCCTGCATTCTAATAGCTCCTTATGATATCATGGAAGAAATCGTATTTTTTTTCATATACATCAAAGTGGGAAAATCACTTAAAAATAAAATATAAATTAATATTACATTAAAATTCTCTATCTCCTTATTAACTCAAATTATAAAATGGTTAAATTTTGTCCAGTGCCACCAGCTCAAGGAAAGCACTACAATATGAAATTTATTTTTGGAAAAACACCCATAACCAAATGTACTGAATAAATGAAGTACTACTGTGGGCACATTGGTTTCCTTATAGTTTGTAAATCCCAGCACAGCACCAACCTCATACAACTCATATCAAATAAATACTTGTTGAACAGAAAGAGAAACATTGCATTTTTATGTTTGTAATTATGTCCTTATCCACCGAAAGGTGGCATCAAAGTCATCGAATGCAAAGACTAAGCCTCAGATAGAGCCACCAGAGGAGCTTCAATTGGTGTACTGTGATGAGTTATTGACACAGTTTCAAAAGAGAACATGGATTCATTGGGAATCCAATTTGTGGAAGGTTAATAACATTTAGCATTTGACTGCAGAGTTCTGTTAGCGTAGCATTTAGAAATGCATGGATAATTTAGATACTGATGAAAGGGAAGCTAAAGAATGCTAAATTCAGGTGTTGTTCCTGCAATGAGCATTTTCTCTTAAAAGACTGTCATGATGTTCCAAGTACAATTATTAAGAAAAGGATGGGTTCCTAGAACTACCACACTTTTCCAAACTGAGAAACTATACAAGGCATGTAATTAACATTTTCACATTTTGAAAAAGGGGGGGGGGTTATTTATTTCCTGATAGTCTGATGAGAAAAGATTTGGTCTTCAACTTAAAATGCAAAATGGTAGTTGGAACTACAATTCAGGATTTGCACCTTTGGCAAGAAGTTAAAAATGAGCTAGTGAGAGCAACAATACCAGGGAAATTTGTGGAAAGGATTTATATTATGTTCAGTTGCTTCTAAATAAAATATCAGGGAATATATTCCAAAAATAGAGAAATAATGGATTTCAATATCAAACGTGTTTTTATATTACTTGAGTAATATAATTAATCAATAATATTAATTGCTATTTTGCACTGATATTGAAAAACAATGCTAATGTTGTCCCCTGTTATTAAGGTATATTAATGATTACAAGTTAACAGAGAAATAAAGAATTTGATATAGCCACTGACTTCAATTACTATTTGACACTTTGACCAAGCACTACTGAAATTTTGTTAAGCAAACCGCATTGATTATCTGTCTTAAAAATGCTTAAATCAATAAGAGAAACAAAGTTTATTTGACTTGTTGTCAGATTCTAATTCAACTCTCATTTTTTCTACAGGCTAAATAATTACAATTAACCACTGATTAATGCTGTAGTTAATGAGAAATTAAGGCATTCTTCAATTTTTCCCCATTCCAAAACAACATCTAGCTAAAATATATTTCATTGCTGACAGAGAAAGCATAATAGTGAGCAAGTATTTTTGAAAGTTCAAGGCTAATTTTAATCTCTTTCTTTTTTCATTTTAATACCAAAATATATTGTAAGTTCTTTGTTTTTTTCTCCAATATTATAAATGTTTTAATAGTATATTGTATTTTGTTTTTTTTCCAAAAGAAAGTGAGGAGTTAGCTTTTTGAATCATTCAAGATATTAGTTTCATAAATAAGAATCCAATATCAAAAACTTTGGAGATGCTACCATCTTTAAAATAATTTATTTACCCTCCTTTCCGTAATATTTTTACACAACTGATTTCATTGCATTGTTTCTCTTAACTATAAAACTATTTTAGCTGGTATAAAGTTGAAGAGGAAAAACCTGAAGATCAAATTTATCTACAAATGCAGTAATTTTAATTATTACAAGAAAATCTTTAGTTAAATTGGGTAGATTGAAATACTAGTGGTCAATGAGAAGGAGGAGTAAGAGGTATGGGATGTGTGAGTGTTTTTTTTTTTCTTTTCATGGCACAATGCAAATATTCTAAAAATGACCATGTGACAAATACAACTATGTAATGATATTGTGAGCCATTAATTCCATACCATGTATGGACTGTATGTGTGTGAAGATTTGTCAAAAAATATTAAAAACAAAAAGAAAACTTTAGTGCTAGTTCAATTCACTAAAGAAAGATGATGATGATCTGAAGATGGTCTCTTAAATGTAATCTTCATAAACTTTGACTGATGTAACTGCTTGCTATGCAAATTAGTTATCTAATTCAGTGGCAGGGTTAGATGAATGGACATCTTATAAACACCATTCTTTAGCATAAAATTCTTGTCACTGCTAATTCCACTATGCCACCTATCTTAACAATGGTCCAATTCAGGCTGTGATATGGGGGAAATGATAAAAACAACTTTAAGGACCAGAATGATAACCTATTTGCTCCAGTTTTTTTTGTTCCATTTTTACTTTTGCTATAAGATGACTAAGGGTGAGGAATGATGGCTCATGTTTAACCTTTCATATTTACACTTATTTACAATGTCAGCAGATTATCCAGTTCAGTTCTATGAAAGTTGTGACATGGGAAAAGTTGACATTTAGCATCCTCTCACATTTTTCTTATATCTTCATTGTGTCTGGCTCATTCTTCTTGCAAGTATCTAAAGCTGTCATTCTGCTCACTGGTACCTAGAATTCCCCTCATAAACCCCAAGCAGCATTTCTTCTCTGGGTAGAGCTGAGTGTTTCATGACCTCTTCAAAAATTGACTACTTGATAGTTTTTTTTTTTCCAGAAGATAAAAATTGAGTCCTAGATCTATGAAATATCTTGCCAGAGGTCAACCAGCAAAAACAAGATGGAGCAATACTTTTCATAGATCAGCAGATCCCTTATTTAATGCACTTTCCACTCTTCCATATTGCTGGTTTCTGTTAAGAGGGAAGGAATTTGTCAGAGAAATGCTTCAGGATGACTCTGTATGTAGAGTATGTGAATAGAAACCCAAAAGTTGTGAAGTATAGCAATCTGGTGGCCCTGATATACAGATTGTTTATCTTTCAAGGTTGGTAAAAATTAATGTTTGAATTAACCATTGAATTGGAGGACTGAATTAAATTTGAGGGAAGAAAGAGAGAGCAGGAGATATCAAAGATGATCTTGACGTTATTTCTGAAAGATGGTTTTAGTTGTACCAAATTAATGGAAACAGGAAAAGTGGCAACTGAGAGAGAGAAAAAATGGTACATTCAGCATTCAACACATTGGATTGGAAGTACACGATATCTGCAGGTAAAGATGTCCAGAAGATAGTTGAAATGATGGTACTGGATCTTGAGAGAGAGAAATCATCATTAAAATTCAGATACTGCTTTCATAGTCAGAGAAGTAAGGGCTGAATTCATGAGGTTGCTTGAAAACAGGTTAGAGAAAATAGGATCAGCCTAAATATGGAACATCAGAGAAAAAAAAAATGGTTTGCTGCTCAGTGAATTAAAGGAGCCAACCAGCAATGAATTCATAAGAAATGAAGAATCAAAAACAATAGTGGTGGTTAATTGTATAAATATAAGAGTTCTTATGTGAACTAGAACAAACATATGTCACTATTGCCAGGTGTTAATAATAGAGTGTTCTGTGGGAAAAAAATACAATTAACGTAACTAAGGTCGATAGTGAACAGTAACATTGTAATATCCCCTCATTGATTATAACAAAAGCACTATAAAAAAGCTAAATGTCAATAATAGGGGGATACAAAACAGTAGGGGACTTTTTTCTTCAGAAAAAATGAAAATTTTCTCATATTGACTGTAGTGATGAATGCATAACTATGTGATTATACCAAGAGCCATTGATTGTACACTTAGAATGGATTGCATGGTGTATGAATAAAAGTGTTTTAAAAAACTATATAAAAAAACAATAAAAAAGCATTACAGTGATATTGAACTCAAGGAATGGAAAGAGCTTTAAAGATGAAGATGAAAAGACCTCTATAAAATGATGAAGAGACAGAGCAGAGGATAAAATTTAAGAAGGGTTCATTGAATGCAGTGGAAAGGAGCTCATTGGTGAAAACAAAATAAAATAAATATCAAAACTTAGTTATGTCCATTTGGTAGAGGTATTCAGGGTAGCCTGAGTTTTGTCAAAACCTGTAAGTCATAATATCAACTCTGTCTAAAAATAGTTCCAGAGTTGAAAGGGACCTGGTTTTAAGCAAAGAAAGAAGGAGGATAGAATGTTTCCTTACTTACCCAGTAATTCTTCCCACTGTTCTAGAGAAAGCTGAAAAGCAATGAGAATGAAAAGATATTGCTTCCCATATCCTTTATCTGCTTTAGATTTCTCTTTAACACACTACTATATAAAACACATAAAATTTTATTTTTCATTTTTACTGTCTATTACATTAAAATAGGTAGGGTTTTTTCTTTCTTACCATTTTGTATTATTAGTATCTCCAGCATCTCAAACTGTACCTGGTGCCAAACACATGTCCAATAAATATTTGTTTGATGATGACTGTCTTGACTTTGAACGTCCAAAGGCCAAAATCCTAGAAATCTAAGGGTAGTTTTAAGAACTTTCAGTTTAGTGACTGCATATGATTTTTATGTCATTCACTGTCTTTAGAATCTAATCCCTGAGTAAACTGGTGCACCATCATTTTTGATAGATGCTTATGTACAAAATTTGTGCATGTACTTTTTAGAATATAACATAACACATGATGGGTATTCCACAAATATGCAACCATTTGCCAGCAAATGTACGGAGTCTAAAGGGAAAAACACACTCAAACAGGAGCTAACATGTAATAACTCAAAGATCAAAAAAGAACAATGAAAATTAGATTGTAAATTTTTTTTAAAGTTTAAAATCTGGCCCTAGTACTTTTGAATTTTGAGTATTTTTTATGGCTTCACCAAGATTTTTGACATTAGATGGATTCCACGAAGCCCAGAAGAATCTCATTATATTTATTCCTAAAAATGGATCTAAAATGTGCAGATTTTCAACTATGGATTGCATATTTACATTTTTCTAAGGAGCAGATCCATAGATTTAATCTGATCTAAAAAAATATTAAGTACTTTACTATGCTTTTACATGATATCCTTAGCAGATATATATGTGCTAGGAGTATATGAGATACAAGCTCTGTGCTCACCAACCCTTGGAATAAGGCAGCAAATATATACATATCATATCCTGTTAGTTACAGCTTAGTAGTATTTCTAGCCATTAGTATGTGTATAGTTTTGAACTAATCTTATAAGTACTTTTGTCATTCATCCTAGCTTTACTTTGCTAAACTTCAAAAAAAGTAATATTCCAATGGTTTCTGAATTTATTAGCAGAGAAATAAGAACGATTCTATGTCACGTTTATGAATATGTATTTAAAGAGCATGAAATGGAGCATTGCTTGTCATGTGATATAATATCATAAATTATTGACTGTCAGCTCTCCTTTAACTTGTTAAAATATGCAGCATTTGGCTCTGATATTTTAAGTGTTTTACACATTTATAAAAATAAAATAGTCAGCAGTTTAGAGTTGTTATGATCCCCAACCTTATCCTAATGCAAATGTGTAAGTTTCCTTCCTGCAAACTAATAATAAAAATGCATATATATAAATTAATTTGAAATAACTGTTCTCTTTCACTACTCAGAGTAATTCTTTATACTTTTTTTTTGTATGTGGTATGGCAGGGGTCACATTTCATTCTTTTTCCATTTGAGTATACCCTTATTGCAACACCATTTATTGAATTTTTGTTTGTTATGGTTTTTCATTTGTTTGTTTGCTTGTTTGTTTGGGAAGTGCATGGGTCAGGAATCAAACCCGGGTCTCCCACATGGCACGCGAGAGTTCTTTAAACTTTTTAAATTTTTTTTAATTGCATATTTAAAAATCTTCAAAGCAAATAACTCAACCCAAGAAGTGTCCTCTCTCTTCATGTGCTTAATCTGTTAGGCTTCTCTGCCACTTTCAGAGTATTAGTCTTCTGATATAAGATAGTAATACTCTTGTGAAAAATTTTCAAATTTCATCATTCTTTTCCTGATATGTGAACAATCAGGTCAAATATCTGTCTAAAGTCCTTCTGACTGTTCATTTCAGACTCATTTTTCTTCTTTCTACAATTCTTGATTCTACAAATTGATGGAGAAATGAGTAAATTGTAATTTCATGCCCCCTTTTCTTTTCTGAATCTCTCTGCCTGTGATAATAGTAAGAAGTGAGACTCCATTACTTTGTAGAACGCTATATTGTATTTGGCTTTTCTCATGGGCTTGTATAACTTTTTTTTTCTTTTTTTGGTCTTGATAAGCTACCATTCAAGGTAAGTGCTGATTTAAGTCCCCTCATTCCAAGTGTAAACAACATTATCTTGAGAGCCCCACATTGCAGTCATCAAATCTATATCATGTTTTGTTCTCCAACTAAAAGACTTAACTGGTTAAATACTTTCTGCACTGCTAAGCTGCCTTTTGAATATTCAGTTTGAACTTCTGCACACAATTACTTTTGGATTACACATGTTCATCAACTCCATTAATTTGCCTCCTAAATAGTTTTTTTTATTTCGGTATTATATACTTTAAACACAGCAACATTGGTGTAATTGTCCAAAACCTCAGGGTTCATTTAAATTTAACCTCAGATTCATGTTCTTTCCTTTGCTTTCTTGCTTCATTTGTGAGATCCCATCTGGGATCATTATTCTTCTGCCAGAAAAACAGTCCTTACAATTTCCTTTTGTGTTTGTCTGCTGGTAGTGAATTCTCCTAGTCTTTGCCTGCAAATGCAGTTATGTTACCTTCATTCTTCATGATGATAGAAAAATCTAGCTTGATAATTGTTTCCTTTAGCAACTTGAAGATGTTCCACTGTCCTCTGGTTTCTATTGTCATTCAATATTCAGTCAGTCATTCCTTTGCAGTCAATCTCTGGCTACTTTATTCTCTCTTTCCTTCATCTGTTCTAGCACATTCTCAGCCATTGTATCATGAAAAATCTCACTGTGTCCCATTATTCTTCTTTCCTTTTTCCATAACTTTCATTAAAAAAAGTATTCAATCTTCTCATCATGCTCTCTCTCTATTTCTTTATTTTCTCTCTTCTTGCTTCTTTCTAATTCTGCTGCATCTCACCTGCTATTACACTAATACATTGGCTTCTTGGTTTTAGTTACTGTATTTATCAGAGGCATAATTTCTAGTTGATTGGTATTTAAATATGCAGCATCATATTTCATAGTTTCCAGTTACTCATTCTAAATTTTAAATTTATTTTATCCCCCAGAACTCAGTAAGCATAATTGTATTAACAATGAAGTAAGAAAAAAAAATCCCATAACCAAACTTCCTGTGGACCAACTTCTGTTGAATTTTGGTCCATTGTCTAGTTTTTGTATTTTTATTTTGCCATTTGGTTCATTATCTTTGAATGCTTATTTGAATAATCATTTTCAGAAATAAATGGAAACCTAAGATGTTGCTATTTTCATTTGTGGACAATTTTTTATTTTCTTCTGCCAGGCAAAAATGTGTTGTAGCAGACCGAGATCAAGACTTGAGAATTTCTTGGGCCACCTAGCAGACCTGCTAGACTCCAGTCCATACCCCATCTTCAGAAAGTAACTTTTCCATTTTCCTCCTCAGAGAAAGGTAGGGTATACTGGGATTTCTGCCTTTAACAATCACTGAATATTACATCTCGCATTTGCGGTTTCAGGGTCTCTGCTGATTGATGGCTTTTTCTCTCATATGCATCCTGGAGATTGGTGGAAATTTCCCATACAAAGCTAGCAGGGAGTCTCAGCTTTCATAGAACTTTCCTGTTCTGGTGTTTCTAAGACTCTGATTCCTATTGCCTACTGCTCTCAACTCTGTTATGACTGAAAATGTCCCTTTGGAAGAACTGGCTCATTCTCTCCTTCACTATTATATGATGGTCTCATCGGTTGTAAAGATGCTTTGAGGTCCACTTTTGATAGAAATCACCTAGTTTGCCATTTATTGGAACTGGATTTCTGTCAGTTACTACTTTCTTATAGACTTTTTCATGGACGCATTATATTTAGAAGAAGTTAACAATGTGTGAGCCTGTATGAATAAATTTTATCCTAATAATTCCACACTGGCGATCTATTTTAAGGAAAGAGAAAAAATTATGGGAACACTTTATGCAAAACTGCTTTCATTATAAAATTTTTTAACTCTATGAAGAAATAGATACAAATCAAGTATCAGATATAAGAGAATAAGCTCTTATTTCGCAATAACTAATAACTTTCTATAGCTATATATAGCTATATATTTCTATAGCTATATATTTAGCTATAACCATGCTACCTAAAAATGGAAATATAAAATTTCATACATTGTAAGATTAAAATTATATAAATTAAAGAAACATAACTTTAGACCAAAATCACTACCAAACAATTCATTAAAAACACATAGTAGTTATTTTTGAATTGTGAAGGGATGGGAAAAATTTACCATTGAATGATGATATATTTTCATTTATATTTTTATGTATTATCCTAATTATAAAACCATACATTTAAAATCAGAAAAAAAAGATGTATTTGAAATCATCTGAAAGTATATAACAAAATATCATTTTGTTTGGGTAATGAAAATTATGTTTTGCCCCTTCTTCCTATTTCTTTGTATTTCACAAGTTCTCTAACATTAGTATGCGCTGTTTTCTACAATCAAAATAAAATATATTCTCTTTTTTAATGAAAAGTTAAAAATATCAAACTCTTTATTTCCCCCCTGGAATTAATGTTACATAGACTCTTGTGTTATTTGTTACATAAAAGTTTCCCTGAAATAAGGTTAAAATCTTTCAAAAGGATTTGTTGTAAAGTTCTGCAGAAAATGTTCTAGGCAACACGGCTGGGAGTTGGTGTTTAGAATAATAGTTCACAAAGGTAATCAGAATGTACTGGCAGGAATTTTTTTCAAGTGGTTCTTTTTAAGACAATCTGGTTGTCAAAAAAAAAAAAAACAATAACAACACCACTTACAAGGCTTGAATAAACAATTTAAATAAGGCCTTAAATAAAAGAGAATTTCTTACTCATTGTAAAAATATAGCTAAAAAGGGCAAGCAGTGCTTAGAGACTTCATGTTAGGATAAAATGCCAAACACTATTCAAAACAAACTTTCTACAAGATGCCTTTTGTGCAATAAATACTATAATGTGAAAAAAGAATATAAATGAATTGCATAAACGCATAGATTTCAGGCCCATGTAATGTGCTCCTTTCTTTTCCAACATAGCATTGCTTCTTGTAAAATACCATTTCATTGTAAATGGTGAAAGAAAAAGGATTTCTAATTCTTCATATTATTGTCTTGGTGTCCAAATCTAATTATTGCCCTTAGCAATCACCGCGTATTAATTTTAGCTTTTTTACTTGGTCACTCTTGGCAACATCTATAATTCTGTTTCTGATGCTGATATAGCTGTTATATAACGTTCATCTTGCACAGAATTTACAAACCTATAGGTATTATTTTGTTCACAATAGTTTTATTTACGGAAATAAAACAAATTAAATAAAAATGCATTATACCCTTGAATTGTTTCTTGCCTGCTCAGGTAGTTAATTGTGACCTCAGCTTAGGGAAGGAAGGGCTAATTAAAAAGCTGATAATTAGGCTATTGAGGAGGCTGGACTTCTTTGGAAAACAGAAGGTTGCTTTTTGCAAACAAATCCTGTAAAATTGTAATTTTTACTTTCTTCAGAAATCAATGACTTTCAAACACACATTTGGTCACTCTTGATATTTGGATATATAAGCCAGCAAATATTTTTAAATTCTAAATTTGTCAAGAATTTTAATCCTGCTCTCCCCACAAAATCTGTTGGCCAGATGGTTTTATGCCAAACTCAATTATGGAAATTTTAAACACAAATTCTTTTTTTTGTCTGTGACTTCAAATATTTTATAAAATCAATCTTTATATGCATTCACTGTTGTATCCCACCTTATCTGCAAAGTTTTTAGACATATATCTGTGAATGTGTGTGTGTATGAGATAAAATGCCTTTAAAATTAATGGATGAGAAAAGTGGGACAAAAGGAAAATTGGAGAAGAAAAGATAAAATGAAGACAACCTGACATTAATATGTGAAAATTCACCCAGGTGTTATATATAATTGTTAATTGTGGGATACAGATTTGACCATAAATCTTCCAGTAAATGATATGGAATCCAGTAATTAATATGAAACCAGAAATTGATAAGAAAAAAAACCCAGTTTTAAAGGGAAATATTACTCTTTCTGCTGCTAAAACCAGAGAGAAATTAATTCCGTGAAAGCTCACAAAGAAGATGCTATACTATCTAAATGCATGGAGCAAACAAAGCAGCTTTCTTCGTGGAGCTGTTCCCTACATAACAGACTCAATGCAGGTGGATGGCAAAAGATCATTATTCAATTCAGTAGAAACATTTCCATAGTAGGGCTGAGATGAGGGCAAGCAAATGGACCTTTGTTGCTTTGGTTTAATGCAAGACTCTTTCAGGATCATTCCTATAAATAAAGTTTCTACTGAGCTTTTCATTTGTATTGGACAGCAGTGATCCCAAGATTTTAATCCTTGAACAGCAGCTGTTCTATGTTCCAAGTGTGAAGTATAATAGTAGCCAGCTGAGGTGGCATATGCATGACATAAACTTTTAGAGAGGAGGACCCTAAAAAGGACCAAGCCCTAAAGAGAACACTGCTATACCCTCTGCGTGGTCAAGATAAAGAGTCTCTTAGGACATAGCTGTGGATATAGTCACAAAAGGAGCTGCAACTTAGAGCTGTGCAGGTTGTTCTCTACAAAGTGCTCTTCTTGCTAATATGTCACTTGAAGGACTTAATCAATAGGGTTGCAGGACATCTTTCCACCAACGTGTGCTCTAGAGCTTAACTGTGGCCTAGCTACGATGTCTTAAAGAATTTGCTAAAGGCAACCCTTGCTTTGCATGGTTTCAAAATGCACATATTTCAGTAACGCTGATTTAATGAAATAACATCATTTCCCTAACAACATAGTTTAAATTTCAGTTACCCATAGGGAATGTGAATAATTGCATAAAGTACAAATTTTGCAACTAGCTCCTCAGTTCAAAAACCACTATGCAAATAATAGAGGTGCATCATTATCAGTGCTCAATCACATCCCTTGTTGAAAAGCCTGTCTATGATTAGCTACTCCATATCTGTCAATAAGTTCACACAGACAGCAAAGTTTGTACTGTATTGCTTCCTTGTCCCCCAAAGATAAAGCCATATAACATTTTACAAAAGTGGATACTTGAAAGATGAAACTGGCCAACTAAGTGCAACGAAACAAACCTGAAAACTGATAACACTGGAAGCAAAATTCGAATGGAATGTAAATGGAATTATAGAAGAAATAACTGAGCCTTAGAATGTTGACACTGCCACAGTTTGAAACCCTATCTTTCCAGAGAAGCTTAGTGAAAATGAACTTACAGACATAAATGAGGAAAGTGGTGGTGATGAAAAGGATGAAAATGTTCCACAGAAAATGATGCTGGCATAAAAACTTCACATTTAAGGGACCATCAGGGTTATTTCATCATATTGAAAGTCCAAACGATATATGTTGGAAGCTACTTTAAACTGAGAATGAAGTATGGGAAATCTCTACGACGCAGAAAAGATGTTTGCTGCACATTGTAAGTTATATAAGAAAAAGAAGATAAAGGGAAGCATTGTTCTAACCATTCTTGATAAGCTTTTTACAAAGAAATAAAATGCTTTAAATCTCTGTGTCTCTGATGTTTTAAGTTGCAGTATACTAACCAACTATTAGTTTTACCATTTTTATTTATCCATACATTTATAACCAACAGTAAGATACTTTTTAATACTTTGAAAAATTCAAAGTTCCTAAACAATTGTAAATTTCCCCATTGATTACAAAGATTTCCTTACACAGTTTCAGCACAATGGATCATTTTTATAGTCTAATACCACCTTGTAAACATAGGACTGCTTGAATTAAAAACAAACAAGCATAGAAATAAATTAGCTAGAAAATAATATTAGTGAAATGTAAATAAATGTTATGTATGAAGACACCTTTTGAAGTATTATAAGATAGGTAGAAAACATTTTAAAAGACCTTTTAAGAGTACCAATAACTTCTCCAAAAGTTGCATAAGCAAAACTAAAAGAAAACACATTAGAAACACAATTTTAAAACATGCATGAAAAATATCAGCTTAGTAATTAAGTAGATGAAGAATTAAAACTAACAAACAAAAAGGCATATGTCACAACTGATAAATGGGATATAAGACAAGGAAATAGTTCTTGTTCAAGGAACAAAAGTACATTTATGCTAATGCAAAGGAAAAAAGGACATAATTGAAAAGTAAGAAGTTTATTTAGGCTTCATGGGAACTGAACCTTGGAAGGTCAAGAATGGGGCTCTTTTTTTTTTTCTAATGGATTCATTAACTCATTTTGTGCTTTCAAAACAGTCTAGCTTTGCTTTTATATATTTTGCTTGTCCCACAATGGCCACTTGAGGTCAAATATCCATCAGCTTTTGGTTCAAGTAGTTACAAATAACTGGCTTTGGTTTCTAGGATTTGTGTGCCGAGTTCTTATAGACAATCTGGTCAAACAGTAATGTTTGTCCCAGAATAGGTGTTGCTTTATGACAAGTTCCTGCAGTTCATTGGACTAACATTTCCAGACAATATGAACAGGGCAGATATATTTACTGTCATGTAAAATGCGCTAAATTAACAACTAATGAACATTTGAAGATTCTTTAAATTGCAAAGAGTTGCTCAAAATAAAGATGAGACATCATTTTATACCTTTGCATATATCAAAATTTTAAAGTTTTACTTATTTATTCCAATGAAATATTAACAATCAGGAAAATGTATGAGAATATTAACAACCCCATGAGCATGGTTTGAGAGATTGCAAATTAATCCAGTTGTTTAAAAAAGAAATTTGTCAAGGCATAATAAAAGCCTAAAATCTGGATTTGACATTACCCAAACTCAATTTTGGAAATTTATCTTCAAGAAATAATTAAGGGTTTCTGAAAAGTTTTATATACGTGGACATTCATATTTATGTCATTTATAATACAGAATAAAATTGACAACTTCAAATGCATTTAATAATCAATAAGAGATCATGTTTTCAGTGCTGTATCATTCATCCATTTATTAAAATTCAGGAAAGTTCCAACATTCATTCTTATAGACATCTATACCCATATATATTAATATGGAGGTAAGTGTGGGTTCTTTAATTCCTCTGAGAAAAAATTGTACATTGTTGGAAGAATCTGAAAACAATCATTTAAGATAAAAGAATAACAATAGATCAGTGCTTCTCAAACTTTATGCGGTGAAGGGCCAGTCTTACTGTTGTATTTTTTTTTATTAAAAAAAATTTAGAGGCATTAAAAAATATGTAGAGGTATGGACCTTTAATCCCTTTCTGAAGTCAACTGTTTTGACTCAACACTGACACTTAGAAAGTGGAAAGCTTTGAATATACTAAAACCATGTGGTCCTTTCAACCACAAATGCAGACTGGTCATAATGAACCAGAAACCGACCCAGAAGAAGTTGACGTCCCAGTAGACAGAAGCTTCCTGTCTCAGAATACCCTTGCTGTTTCATTGTTAATGCCAATTCATTGCAGAACAACATTATAAAAAACTATAATAAAATGAATTAATACAAATGAAACAAAATGCAATACTAAATACAAGTGCTAAGTTACTATTATTATATTAAGTACATGAAAATTACTCGATCAAATCATTATACAAGTTTCCAAACACTCAATTTCTGTACTTACCTCATTACAGACTGATATCAACCAGTTTGCATACCCGACAAATTGTCGAATAGCATTTGAATAGCACTGCAATGGATCTTCATTATACTATCTTTTAAAGAAGATTACTCTGAACAGCAAAGCTTCTGAATTGCTAAATCATATGCAAGTATAATGTTAAAATGAATAATCATTAAAACTAACATAGTGCTAACTGCTTTATATGCATTATCTTCTTCAACTCATAATAACTCATAATAAATATATAGCATGTAAAATCATTTCATTCATTTTATGAAAGTACAGAAGTGAAGTAATTTTTGAGGGTCATGCAACTAGTCAGGTGTGCTGGGATTTGAATCAAGGCAGCGTAACTTGAAAGCCCAGTTTCTGACGTACTATCCTCCCCCATCCCACGCCACATTGAGCAAAAGCTGAACTACTTGGAACCATGGAGTGGAGGTTGCATACACACCATCAGGAAACTGCACAGAGGGAAGTGATGGGAAGTGAGCATGCAGACACCACTGACAACGAGAGTCCCTGGAATTTAATCTGAGATATGTGCTAGGAACTCCCTTATCTATCCTATGACATCTCTGATAAATGTGGGTCCTCCCATCCCTCAAAATGTAGAGTGTAATTCAGGGTATGAAGAAAGCAGAGAAGGGGCCACGCTATGGTTCAGTGTTGTAGTTATCGCTGCCCCTGAGCATCAACTATGCCAAAGGTAACGCGCTAGGGTTGACCTTATTGAAAGGTTACTTTTAAAAAGGGGATGAGGGCAGATTGTTTTACTTCATTTCTTTCTTTTTATCTATTTATTTTTTCTGGCCCTCAGTTAACAGAAAGTTATATTAACTTAAAACTTCTATATCTGGCACAAATTGATCTGAGCAAGGCACCTTGCTCGTCTTGGTTTTATTTTAATGTTTATTCCTCTTTGTCTCTATTCTCTACTCCCATTTCCCTGTCCACTAAAAAAGACAACTATTATAATATGCTTGATGTTTTATATATATTTATGTTGATAAATATATGTAAATATGTGTATAGAAGGATACAAAAAACACAGTTTTGTATGTGGCCTTGGAAATATGTATTTTTGTTTGTGTCTTTATTTTTTTTTCCGTCAATGCCATGTCTTTCAGATTTACTTACCTCACAACCTGTACATATAGCTCATTGCTTCTGAGTATATGCCTCAGTGTGCATCCAGTATGCATTTTCTTTGTATGCTGTATGGCGGGGTCATATTTCATTGTTTTTCCATATGAGTATCCCGCTATTGCAGCAGCACCATTTGTTGAATTTTGTTTGTTCGTTTTGCTTGCTTATTCATTTTTTGTGAAGTGCATGGACCGGGAATCGAAGCCAGGTCTCCCGCATGGCAGATGCAAAGGTATTTCGGTGCTAAAATTCTCCACTAAACTACCCTTGCCCCCGCCCCCACAATATGCATTTTAACTTCAAGAGCTTTTCTCCACATGAAGCCCTGGACCAGAATCCTGATTATCCCTCACCTAAAATAAGTGAACATTACAAAAGGAAAACTTTTATGGAAAATTAAATAAACCTCCGCAATGGCTTTTAGTGTAATTATATGACATGCTAAAATGAATAATAAAAGTTAAGATTTATGACTCCATCTTAGTGAACTAAAATAATCTTCAAGTGTTTTACCTATTTGACCCCTGGATTATAAACCATTATTTTTCTATGTGCAATGTTTTTGGAGTATAAGATCATGATATGATTAATTTTATGGATGTGCAAGACATTTCTTGAGAATTACTTAAAGAATTAAACATCCCAATTATAACCCAACTGAAACTCCAGATATATGTAAAATTCTGGACAATATTAATAAAATGGATGCTTTATATTTACCAAATTTTGACAATCGGGCCTCAGCAAAAAAAAAAATTGTATGATTGAGCATGCTGTATATTCTTACTATAGAAATGAAAGAGCCAACTTAGACTAAATTTTTTTAAAAGTTTAAAAGGAACATAATTTCATTTGTGTTTAGAAGATTACTGTCCAACATCATCTTGTAATGGCTTTTAATGATAATATCTAAATATTATGTGGTAAGGAAGACATTTTATGTTAATTACTTTTGCTTTGTATTTTAAAAAATACCCACCTATTTAATGACAGTAAGAAATTGACTATGGATAAATTAAATTAGCAGTAATATTAGGATTAAAAGGTATTGAGCCCACTAGACTTCAGGTGGCTAAAGTGATATAACCTTAATCTTTTTACCCTAGCACCTAGCATTGAACTGGCATATTATGTATACCAAATAAGGTTTGATGATTGAATGGATAATTTAGCCTTGTTAGAAATCTTGCCTATAAGATTTTTGTTCTGTTTTGTTTTTAGGATTTAAGGAGAAGAGTAAAAAATGTACAGAATTTTTGAAAAGGGAAGTATGTAATCTTTGTTAATGTAATATTTAATGGTGGAGATGACATAAACCAACATATATGATGGTTAGGTTCATGTTTCAATTTGGTCAGATGACAGCCATCTGGTCACGCAAGTATCAGCCAATCTGTTGTTGTGAGGACATTTTGTGGACTTAAAGGCATATCGGTTGCACCTCTGGCTGATTACATTTGCCATTGACTAAGGGGAATGTCTTCTGCAATGAGTGACACTCAATCTGACCACCTGGAGGCTTTTAAGGAGAATTAAGAAGAGAGAACCCCTCTCTGCTTCAGTCAGTCAGCCTTTCCTGAAGGAAGACTACCATCAGAAAGACTCCTCTTGGAGTATCACCTAATAGTGCAAACTCTGTTGAGCACTTTATCGGCGCTGACAGCTCACGGCCTACCCTATAGATTTTGGACTCTTGTGTCCCCATACTTGCATGAAACACTTTTATAAATCTCATATTCACAGATATCTCCTGTTGGTTCTGCTTTCCTGAGAACCCTGACTAATACACAGTCAAAATAAATCCAAGAGATAAAAAAAGAATTTAACACACAAATGAGTAAAGCACTGTATATGGCTTCTTAAAACATTAAATCTAGCACCCATACAAAGGCATTCAACCTGCTAAGTATTTGCTATCTTATTATGAGTAAGAAGGATATTATGAAGACAGTTGTAAAATGCAATATTTGCATATAAAGATAACACTACAGACCTACAATATTTTAGGTTCTTATGGTTTTTCTAAGCAGAGTAATAAAGTAATGTAGTGCAACCATAAACTTCCTGGTTTCTATTGTTACTTTATTAAGTTTTTTCTCATGGAAAATGGCTTATGAGAATTTTGAAGGCTGTAGTTATAAAAAAAAAAAGACTACATGAGAATAAAACCCATGAATTTACATGATTAGACCCTGTTTTAGTTTGCTAAAGCTGCTGGAATGCAATATACCAGAAATGGAATGGCTTTTAAAAATGAGAATTTATTATGTTGCAAGTTTACAGTTCTAAAGCTGTGAAAATGTATGAATTAAGGCACCAGCAAGAGGTTACCTTCACTTAAGAAAGGCTGATGCCATCTGAAACACCTCTCTCAGCTGAGAAGGCACATGGTGGCACCTGCTAGCTTTCTCTCCTCATTTCATAAGGCATCCCCAGGGGCGTTTTCCTTCTGCATCTTCAAAGGTCTCTGGCTGGGTGGACTGTACAGCTTTTTCCAACATGGTTCCCTGTTAAAAAGCTCTAGTAAGCAACCCCACCTTGAATGGGTAGAGACACATTTCCATGGAGACCACCAGTTCAACAGTTCCCACCCACAATTGGGTGAGTCATGTCTCCATGGAAATGACTTAATCAGAAGGATCCCTCCCAGCAATATTGAATGAGAATTAAAGAACATGACTTTTCTGGAGTACACTACTGTCTCAAACCGGCACAATCCCCTTTAGTGGTCAATTGTCTTTTCAGCTACCGATAAATGCTTAGTAATTTACTCATCCCACTAATGTGGATGATGTACCTGCCAGGCCCAGGCACTACCATCAGGGTCTGAGGAAGAAGCATGTAGATTGACTTCTCTTATGATGTTTAAATCTTGGAGAAAAAGTCAGCAAATGAATACAGTACAAGAAGGTGAGAAAGCATAAAATAAAGAATAAAGATAGTTTAGGAAAAAGAGAAATCACATTATGGCAGATTGATAAAGGAAGGTTTCCTAGAAGAAGTCATACTTTGGTCCATATTGAGAGTTGGATGTCAGGTAATAGGTGTATAATAGGATGTATTAAGATATATCTCATCCTTGGAGAGATATGATGGAAGGAGGTACAATGGAGTAGATATTAGAAGGTCTAGTTCTCATCCTGGCACCACGGCATAGGGCAAGTTACCTTAGACACATTTGTTGAGTCCCATTTTCCTAATCTACAAATGGAAAATTAAGTTGCTGTGCTATCTTGGTTGGTGGTCAAAGAGAATTGTCTAAATGAAAGGAAAATTATCATGTCGTGTAGGAAAATATGGGAGCTGTAGAGTCAGAAAGCTCATACCCTACACCCCATTCTTCCCCCTGCTAGATATGTAACCATGAGTAACATCAGCAATTTCACTTAACCTGGATTCCTCATTTATAAAACTGGAGTACATTTTTTTCTATTTACTTCTCAAAGTTATTTTCTTGATAAATTGAGACAATGAGTATAAAAGCAGTTCTCATACTTACTGGAAGTTCTATATGAAAACTATGTTAAATAATAAAACAATAACCTGGAGGCAAAATCCCGAATGGAATATATTCAGCTGTTTTGAACTCTGATAAGTATGACATATAGTTACAAGAGGAAGAAAAATTCCTGCCAATGAACATGAATTGTGAAGTCAGATTTGTGAACTGAAATCTCAACTTCACTGAGTGATCTTAGGTTGGTCACAACCTCTCTATGCTTTGGAGTTAATAATAGCTTCTATCTCATAATGTTGTGAAGATTAAAAAAGAGAATACATTTAAAGACTTAACAAACTGTTTGTCATTACAGTGGGTATGGAATAATTAACTATATTATTTTGTGTCTTTTTTTGATATATTGAAAATATGCATTCAGTTAGTTATAGTAAAGACATGATGCGTTGAGGGTTTTGTGGAGGATTATGAGGCATCTTGTGATTGTGTTAATATAGGTTAAGTGAACAAATATTACATCTAGAGGGATGTTATACAAAGTTGGGTCAGAAAGTGAGATATGCCACCATGAGGTTAAAATACAAAAGAAAATATAGCAGAGAGCATAGGATGCTGTCCAAGAAGCTAGGCTGACTGCCCAAAGTATAATAATTTAGTATTGATAACACATCCTAGGGTCTGTTCCTCAAGTTTTCAGACTAGAAATTCTAAAGTATCTAGGTAGCAGTTAGCACAAGCTAATCAGTCAGTTTAACTGGAGTTTCTGCCTCTGAAACAAAGCCCACAGATAATGTTTTAGTGACTAAAATCTCTCAACTACTCCCATTTTAAATGCATAGATAAGAAGTTAATTCATAACATTCAATGGATGCTTTAGGGCATTAGGACTTAACTCTCTAATGAAAATCCAGTGTGGAAAGATTGATCTCTCTAGATAGATAGATGGATGGATGGATGGATGGATGGATGGATGGATGTTAGTTAGGATTTATTTCTCTATCTATATACCTACATATTTCTATATATCTCTCTCCGGATAAATAGATACATAGAGAGAAACATAGACAGAAAGATACAGAGTGAGAGAAGTTATCCATTTACAATATGATATATAGTTATTAAGTTTATCTGGTATTGATCAGCATTTTCTATCCCTTCAATATCCTTACACAGGAAGACTACCATCAGAAAGACTCTTCTTAGAGTATCACCTAATAGTACCATTGAGTCATCAGGGCCTGATTTCTTTTTCTCCCCAGTAGAGACAGACTTACTGCTAAAACTGGACGATAACCTGTGGTCCAGAGCATATTCTTCTCAGTATCTCCAGGGATACTGATTGCCTCTTGCTATCCTGAAAACTTCCCTTCTGATTGAGGCATATTCTATTTAGATATCTCTCCTGCTAGTAATTATCCTGAAAATGCATTTAAAAGTCTAACTTTCTAAGTTGAATGGTTTGCGTGTTTTAAGAAGGGGGATTCTCTTCACAGGGGCTTCAAATATAAAATTCTTAATTGCATGTCATATTTTAGAGGTGATCTTTGCTGATATATTCCTAGCATTTCATACGTTTTCTTACTTTATTCTTTCCTTGACAATTGAACACACAATTGACAGTCTTAGGTCTAATGAGCATCCATTTGAGACAATTTCTTCTTCCCTTTCAGCTCTCCTAATGAGCCCACCTTTGCCTCAGGTATACCAGGTTATGAGACCTGTATTTCTCATCATTAGACCCAGTACTTTCATTTTCTGTTTTCTTTTACTCATTTTTATAAAGTAAAAAAGTACAGTATAGCAGCAGTTTTAAATTTTTAATCAGCAGAATGGTACTTTATTCAAGTAAAATCTTACTTGGAAATACAACATGTAGCACATATAAAAGGGGATCTTCTGTGTTTGCAGTGTAGTGGGCATCAGGAAATAGACTCAGTTGCTTGTTGTCTCCTCTTCTCCAGCCGTCATTGCAAAGAAATTCCTAAGGCACATCTGTGGTGCCACAGTGTACGATTTAAAAACCACTGCAAAGATAGATGATGATAGATTCATACATATATACATTGATAAGAGAGGCAGATGATAGAGATGGATTTCTGGTCTGTAGTGCCACGTATTAGTATTTAATTTTACTTTTATTAAAAAAAACACCACAAATTTAGCAGCTTAAAAAACACCACAAAATTATTCTTTTAATTTTTTTTTTCTACATGGGCAGACACCAGGAATCGAACCCGGGTTTCCGGCATGGCAGAAATGACCCACCCTCTTTTATATTTTTTATATAGCAATCCAACACCTCCCCCTGAGGGGAGTGTTGGATTCAAAGTGCAGCAGGGCTACATTATTTTCTTTTCTGGAAGTTCTAGGATTGGATTCCTTTCTTGCTCATGTGGATTATTGGCAGAATTCAATTTCTTATTGTTGGGCTGAGACCTGTGTTTCCTTACTGCCTGTTAGATGAGGGTCATCCCCATCTTCTGGGGGCCACCCACACATTCCTTGGCTCATGGCCCCTGTGATGGTTGGGTTTATGCGTCAACTTGGCCAGGTGATGGTGCCCAGTTGTCTGGTCAAGCAAGCATGGGCCTGTTACTGTGAGGACATTTCTTGGACTTAAATCATCAGTCAGTTTATTGCATTTATGGCTGATTAGATCTACGATCAACTAAGGAAAGTGTTTTCTGCAATGAGAGAATCCAATGGTTTGGATTTAAACCAGTCTGCTTGGATATAATCCTATCAGTTGAAGATTTAGAGGAGAGGTGACAATTTCAGAGTCAAAAGAGAAAACTTCTCTACTTCAGCCAGCCAGCCTCTCCTGGGAATTCATTAAAGACCTTCATTGTTGTTGCCATTGTGTTGCAGCCTAACCCATGGAATTTGAACTCGTGCCTCTTCATAGTGGTGTGAGACACCTACAAAATTTCATATTTACAGCTATCTCCTATTGGTTCTGTTTCCCTAGAGAACCCTCATGGGGTGACCCAAACCTTCATTCTTGAAATTTCTGGGACATTGGTAATCTTGCCTGGATTGAGCTGTTTCAGTTTTCCATTGACTTTACTCACAGGCCATGGTAGAGATGTCCTAGGAATCTCCTGTATTTCAGGAAAACTCTTCTTTACCTCCATCGTGGGATTGCAGTCCTATTTCCCATTGATAGTCAGGATCAATCACCCCAGCTTTGAGGATGGAGAGGGCCATGAAAGGTAATCCAATCTTTCTCATGCTTCAGATCTCTCCTCCTACTTAACTTATCTCATTTCTCTAACCCAGCCAGGAAAGTTTCTCTGCTTTTAAGGACTAGTGTGTTTAGATGGGTAATCCAGGATAGTCTTCCCATCTCAAGGTCTTTACCCTTGACCACATCTTAAAGTCCCTTTGGCCATGTAAAGCTAAGATAACATATTCATAGGTTCCCCACATGGTATTAGGGTATGGGCCTTTTCTGTGGTGGTAGTGGTGGGGGGGGGATGAAATAGTCATTATTCTAATGACAATATACAATGTTTTTTCACAGATGTTTGTGTTTGCTTCCAGAATGGAGTTCTGAACCTATAAACAAGGCCACCATGAAATATCATGATTAGCCCTGTTGTATTTAGAATCTCTTCTATCAATACACACCCTGCAATCCTGGATATCATTCTCACCTTTGAGTACATATGCTAGCTTGATTAATAACATACTGTTTTTAAGTTAATTCAGTTAATTAATTCCTAGAAGATAATCTCATTTCCATATTCTCAATAACAGTTGAATTTATGTGGGGGAAATTCACAATAATCCCATATACCATCAGCATGATGGGGGTGGGAGGTAGGTATGGGTTGATCATAACAAAATCATTATCACTTCTGCCAACAGTTTAGCATTAACCCCACACAAGAAAATACTAAACATGAAGAGTTACTGAAGTGATAGAATTGACCTAGACCCCAGCTGACCAAAGTGTTGAGTACACTGAAGAACCTAATTTTGACAAGCTTATCTGAATCTAATTGGAAATTTATATCTCTATACGGTCATTTACTCTTAAGTTCTAAGCCATTGCATTTCATCTGTTATTTATGATCTCATTTCAATTTCAGAAAAAAAAAATCCAATACTCCTTGACACATCTTAATTTATACTTTATCTTTAAGATCTGGTTACTCTTGGAACCAAGAGCGCAACACTTACTCATGTGCACGGGAGCTGTAAACCTCCACTAAAGGTGGATGCACTCATGTAATGAAGATAGAGTTACTCATTCAATCTTGTGTCTTAACGGTGATCTGAATAGTGATGAAAATGGCACTGCTGCTTCTGATAATTCCAGTCTGGAATCTTCCCATGAGATCATAGTTTTGGGCCAGCCACTTCCTAGGACAACATGCGAAGAACCAAAAAAGTAGGAATTCTAACAGCCATCCTGTGGTTCCTTTCATTAGCTCTAGTAACTGGAAGCTGATTTGGTTGCTACCCAAAGAAGAGCTTCTCTAAAATCCAGCAGCACAGCACTGCATATATGCCTAATGTGCTAATAAGTGAGAGATAAACTAAAAATTGCTTTTCTCTTTCACTTGGAATACTAACGAGCAACAGGGAAGCTATAATCAAAAAGTCCCAAGACACAGATCCTGTAACCTAGAGAGAATTCAAAAGGTTCATTTCATAAATGGTAGACATGCAGTGTACTTCTTTGCAGTTTCTAGGAGGTCAGATTTTATCTTAAATGCCAATTCCCATTACAATTGGCACCTTGGGCACTTATGAAATACTCAGTGTTCTCCATTCTACTAAGGAATTGGCTGTTCAGAAACAGAGACTGAAAGAATGCAAGCATCCAGGTCAGCTACTGCCAACCACCATTCCCCCACTCACACTGGGATTTACTCAAAGGAGAGTACAGCTTCAGGTCTTCCTTTAGGGAAGTTTCCCTCTCACTGCTAGAATAAGCCCAGGTAGATTTTCAACTGTCCTTTAAAATCCATTATGGAAAGAAACAAATAGCACGTTTTTGAAAATGGAAAATTTGCATAAATAATAACAATATATAAGGTAAAGCCACATAATTTCTTAGAATGTAAAGTTATCATGCTATAGATGTCTGAAAAATTTCACAGTTTAAAGGCATTCTATGCCAGGATTTTGATGAACCTCACAAAATACAGTGAATATATTAGTGAATGCTTTGTTGCTTTCTAAATAGTTTGATCTATCTCTGAGTAACAAGAATGGCAAAACAGCCTCCCAGTCCCAAAGAATTGAACTCAGGGGCATATTTTAAGACCTCTTTCAGAGTCACCTCATGACAAATGCATTTAAGGAATGATTAAATCAAAGTGACACGACCCAAAGAGGAAAAATCACAAGCTCACTGGTAAACCTACCATTGCTGGGGGAAGTCTGGGCTATGTGGATGATCTTTTTTGAAACTACAAATCTTTGTAAAGTATTTTGTTGTCTACCCTGAGCACAAGTCAAGAATGCAGGACTAATTACCAAAATCCAGCCAGTTATTAATTTCTAATCATTGGGCAAAGCTATTTCTCACAATCTGATGTGAGAAAGTGCAAAAATTTGTTTTTTAAAGTTGAGGTTGTGCTAAGGGAATTATAAACAGCAGAAACCATCAGTCCTTAGATTAGTAGATTTTGTTTTTTGAGAAATGGCACTGAACACTACCTTCAACACCATTGAAACAGGCACCTGGAGGAGCATACAAAGGCTAACCAATTTCACAAGCAGCTGGAAGGTCTGAAATTTCCGTGCCCTTTGTATTTTCTAACAAGCATAAGTGCTTATTTCAATGCACAGCTGTAGGGAAGAAATGAGACTCTTTTCACTTGTGCAAACTTACACTGACTTGTTTGTGAGAAGCCCAAACTATCTCATACTGAGATCATTTTTGAAGACCCTTACATCTACAGAAAATCTTTTTGGCTTGCAAAACCCACATGAACCCTGCATACAAATTCTTTCCATTTTCATTGCTTCCACAACCTTTGTCTCTTTCACATTATAGGTTAAGAAGACATAAGTGTACGCTTGCAGTAAATACTAGCAGGATAATATGCTTTAGCATTCTCTCACAAATAAATATTCACTTGAAGAACCAAGCAGAGTTGAAAGGACAGAATGCATTATACTTATTTCGTTTCATTGCATCATTTTATTTAGGGTCCCAAGCTGATCTCCTTAGTGAGGTTATAATTTCTTTTGGTCTTACGTAGTGAACATTGGATTAATGAGGTCAACTTGATCTCTATTTAGTATCCTCAATCTGTGCCATCTCTTAATAAAACATAATCATCTGGTGACAAAAGGGGGAAAAAAGGAAGTGTACATGAATCAAACTAAAATCTGGGAACATTTTAGATTTTCCCTTTTCCTCATTTAATTTTTTAACCAAAATATCCCCCAGGTTGGCTCCCTCCCTCATCCCTACTGCTTCAGCTTAAAATCAGGCTATCATCCAGTCTAACCTGGATTATTGCAGAACTGCATGTAATCCTTCCACCTCTTACCCTCCTCTGTATAAATCCTACCATCTGCATTGGCTGTCACGGTGGTGTGTCTAAAACACAAATTTTGTATACTTCCTCTCTGGTATGAATCCTTTGCAGTATGGTGGCTTGGTTGATTTCTTGCATGTTCATATACAGAGCACCTGCTTAAACAGTATTAAATATTCCCTGGGAAATTAATATGTGAGCAAGAAAACCAATTTATTCTGATCTGCTGGGACATAGAACCTTCATCCTTCATAAGAACTTGTATGCAGTCCACAGTTGGAGTCCAGATCTATACAGACCTACTGATGGATTGGAACCCATATAGAGACCTGATTTAGAAGTTTCCCTGAGAGAAAAATTTCCAAGAGAGGAAGGAGTTTATTAAGGTAGAATAGATACAACAGCTGGGACAAGGTTTTGCTAAGAAACTTTTATTGGGGGGAGCGGGTGGGTATGCTGTACTGTGAGGGTCACATTTCATTCTTTTTCCATGTGAATATCCCATCATTGCAGCAACATTTGTTGAAAAAAAAACTGTTTTTTTTTTTTTCAAGGAATTGAACCCAGGTCTCCTGAATGGCAGGCACAAATTCTACCACTGAACTACACATGCAACCCAAGAGGCGATTTTTTGAGGTGCATGAAACTACTCGTGAGTAAGGTATACATATGAGAAAACAGTTTCTAATCTTAAATACAAGATGCCTTAATTTGACTCCTTTGGCTTCTTGCTCTCACACATACTATTTCTTCTGCTTGTGATATAATTTCTCATCCCTTCTCTCTATTTCTATTCTTCACCTTACTAAAATCAATTCCTTTGGAAAACTATCTCTAACCCCAACTTCTCAAATCCTGTCATTTGTCAGGGTTCTTCTTTACTCAAACAGCTCTATAATTATAATTCACACTGTACTATAATTATTTCCTTACTTTTATACCTCCTCCACTAAATTGTTGACTTTTCAATGGCAAGGATATTATAAATATCTCATGGTTAATATTATATCTGATAAGTAGCAAACACTCAGTAATAGATTAATTAATAGATTAACTAGTCCCCCTCAATGTCCTATATATTTCATATAAATCTATCCATCTAGATAGAATGTGGCCACCACCCAATTAGTATGAAAACCGGAGTCTTATCACCCATTATATACAATTATCTGAGTTTATTAACTTTGCACTTGCTTTTCACTCTACTTCCTTTATCTTCCTTAATTTGGTTCTCAAAAGTATGTGGAATAGGGTAATTATCCCATGAATACTTTTCAACCAGTTAATAAATAAATATTGACCTAAAAGGAGCTTAGCATTCACTAAAAGATCTAAGATGTACATTTCACATGCAGCTTGTGAAATCTAACATGTGATTGAAAGAAGTGCAAAAAAAAAAAAAAAAAAGAAGCACAGAAAATGGGAAAGTGGTATGAAAGTTAAAGAGGAAGCAGCTATTCCAGCCTATCATTTGCTCACCCACTTGGTTATTGGCAGGATTTGTTCCTTGCAGACTGTTGGACTGGGGGCAGGGGTGTCATCTCAGTTTCTCAATGACTTTTGCCTATGCCCCTCTCAGTTCCTTGTTGTGTGTCCCTCTCCAACTGCCAGCTCACAATATAGCTGCTTGCTTCCATTAGGGCAGGCATATAGAGAGAATAAGAAAAGTTGAACAAGACAAAAGCTACGTCTTTTTGGTAAACCTAATCTTGGAAGTGACATCCAGCATTTTCAGTTTATTCTATTTGTTAAAAAGAGACATAAGACAAGGGCACAAATACCAGGAAGGCAAAGGCCATTGGGGCACCTTAGAGACCAGCTACCATACATATATCTCAGGAAACTAGCATACAGATGAGACAAAAACAACAACAAACAAAAATACAGAATTAGCACAGCTCTTCTTTGAAGCAATTCTCATGGAAGCATTTAAGAAAAAAGGAAACTAATCTGGAAGAAAAGACCAAGAAGTATAAATGAATGGTAAGTAAGAAAATTAGCAAATATAAGCAACTCAAAAGAAGCATTGACAGGATAAAACGAGAATAATAGTTTTGTGACTTAAGATAGACAGTAATAAAAGTCCAGGAAGAATTATACACAACATAAAAAGCAAGACATCAATAACATACAAAAAGAGAAGGTGAATGAAATTAAATAATTTTAATATCCTTGTATTATTTGAAAGTTTCTTAAATCCAAATATGTATATTATATATCAAGATAACCACCAAAAAATAGACATAGATAATATAGTTTCCAGACTAGCAGAATGAAGGTATGGTTGTGTATGTTTATGGAAAGGGAGTGGGGATAAAAGGAAAAATCAGTCAGTCCAAAAGAGCACAGAAGTATGGGGTCTGGGAGACATGGAAAGATCAAAGTAAATAGAAATCACAAAATGATAGAAAAACAAATATGTGGGGGAAAAAAAGAGCAGCAGACTAGAAGAGCTACTAATGAAGCAGAAGCCATAGAGCATAGTGACTGATTAGATATGAGACCAGGGAAAGAAAAACTAGATTTATGCTATTTTCACTACAGGAACTAAAAAGTGAACTGTGACATAATTAGAATCAGGAAATACAGGGAAGGGTCATATTTAGTGAGAAAGCAGACCAAGTTCAATTTTGAATGATCTAAAATTCAGCAGTGTTTCCAGAATTTCTAAGTAGCATGGTCTTAAGGTTGCAGTCAGACTCGATGAAGTTGTCAAAACTGTGTTTGTATAGCAACTTTCAGGAGATTGAGAAAATATTGCTTGTCCATATTC
>PVIY010018651.1:29915-47969 GCA_004026745.1 Myrmecophaga tridactyla
TGTAATTAATAAAAGTTTTACTTAAAAGTCAAATCCTGGGGCAGGCAATGATAGTTCAGTGACAGAGTTCTTGTCTGCCATGCCGGAGACCTGGGTTCAATTCCCGGTACCTGCCCATGCCAAAAAAAAAAAAAAAGCCAAATCCTCTTACTTTTGCAAAATCATAATAAAAATTCCCAGCAAATAATAACTTTTATTCACAATTTAGCATAAAATAATCTCACATTCATTGTGTCAGATTTATTAATGTTTCTATGAGAGTGTTGTAATTGAGACATATCATTCCTTGCCATCAGTACCAGATTTCTGCTCAGATTTCAGAACCACATCTTCAGATTCTATAGCCCAGCTTGACATGGGAACAGCTCTACATAATTATCCCTAAATTCTTAGACTATTCATTTGAAAAAATATAGATAGATAGATAGATATCACACTCTTGTGTTAGAGGAAACCGACAACTTGAAAAACCTCAATCTGTGTATGGACGCATATTCTCTTAGTTGAAACACAAGAAGAGCTTTTGCCTGAGGTAAAGCAATTCATCTAATATAACAAAAGAAATCTAATTAAAGAAAACAAAAGACAGAAAGAAAGTTACTTCAAGACAGTGTTTTGTACTGCCAGAAGATTGGGTCAGAGTACAGCCTCTGACATTCAGTAAATCACTGACTTTAAGCCCTCATATTCTTTCATTTTTAAAAAATGTTTTGAAATCATTTCAAGCTAATAATTTCTTAAGACTAAAGACACTCTTACATAATCACGGTGAAGTGAGTTGTTATACAGCACCTCAAAGGAACACAGGCTCAGGGCACAAAGGAAACTTTCAGCAAATGACGGCTTTATTACTGACCCAGCACAAAGGGTCCAAAAGAGCAGGGGAAGAGCTCCCCAATGGGGCTCGTCTCCTGGTGTGGCCAAAAGTGCTCAGGCCGGGTCAGTAGATGGCAGCTCTGCCATCCCTGCTTCTCCTTGGACAAGAGAGACAAACCTATGCTGTTTGTGTGTGTTATTTCTCCATCTCAGGGCGGGGGGCCCTGCCACGGAGAATTTCTGCCTCGATAGCTTCTGGGGCTGCCTGTTCCTAGTTTCTGGGTTTAAGGTCTGGCCAGGCCTTTTCATTAGACTTAATATCTAGCCCCTGGTTGTGAAATGGAAACAGACTGAAAAATTTTAGCACAGTAGAAGAGGAGGTAGGGGGAGCATGAGAGTAGATGAGGGCTATAGGGCTGGGTAAAGGTCACTGAGCATGTGACGTGACTTTCCCAGAAATCATAATACAAGTGTAAAATTAAGTGTGCTTTTTTTCCCCGTCTCAGACATTCTAGTTTTCATTTCAGATATTTCTCTAGAGGTTTGATTTATTGTTGCCCTTGTTTTTTAAGATCTTCAAAATCTCAACTTACCTTTTTGAGTATATAGAATGTAGTTATATTAACTTTTAAAATGTTCCTTACTGTTAATTTTAATCTCTATGTTAGTTCTGGGTCAGAGTTTTAAAAATAATGTTCTATTTTGAGTTAATTTAAGACAAAGGAAGAGTTGCAAAAAATGGTATGGAGATTTCCCCTAACTTTCTCCAATGATAATGTCTACATAGCCATAGTACCTTGTTAAACTAAGGTCATTGATATTGCAACAATATTATTAACTCATGTATAGACCATTGTTGGAATTTCTCAAGTTTTTGCATGTACTTGTGTGTGGGGGTGTATTTCTATGAAAGTTTGTCGCATATGCAGATTTGAGTAGCACAATCAGGGCACAGATCTCTTCCATACACACACACACACAGTCCTCATGCTACTCTTTAATAGTCACACATCTCCACTTCTAATGTCCAGCAGTCACTGATATGTTCTCCATTACTATAACTTTGTCACTTTGAAATTATTACATCAATAAAATCTTATAGTATATAACCATTTGAGATTTTTTTCAGCAAGCACAATGTCCTTGAGATTCCCAAATTCTGTGTATCAACAGTTCATTCCTTTGCATTGTAGATATGCTACAGTTTCTTTATCCACTTACCCATTGAAGGTTTTTGTTCTCTCTAGGGCTTTTGCTTTTCATCTTGTGGATCTCTTTTAGATGGAAATTGGAAAGTTCTGATGCATTCTCCATGTTTCATAAGATTGCTTTCATCTTTTACATTTTAGAGCTGTATTTTCAGATAATTACATGGCCATATCTCACAGATGACCTTCTCATTCTTCACCTGTGCCCATATTGGCATTCATTCCATCTACTGATAGATTATTTTGGTGATTTTTAAAATGATCTCTGAATATATTTATTGTATTAAAGGCCTTTCCTCTTGCTCTTTTGCTTCTGTTTCCTATGGGGTAAGTTTTTCTGCCTATTGAATTTGGAGATGCTTTCAGGCTGTTTACTGGTTGTATGTTTATCTTTGATTTCTGTTGACCTATCTGTAAAGAGTTGAATCTTTTTATCAGACTTCCTCTAAATATTGCTAGGAGAGGTTGTACAGGCTGTCACAATCACCTGCTTTCTGTTTGAATCCTTTCTTCTGTCACCAACCCCTCAGTCATGACCGAACACCACAATCACTATTTCTTTCTGGGAGCAAACACTTCTAATACTCTCTCAGGCCTACTGCTCTGATTGGACTTCTCCAACTAAGCCACAATCCATAGCACCCAGTCTATTCCTGCAAGGACCATTGTAGGTGCCTGTGTTAAGCAGGGCTCTCTGGAGAAACAGAACCAACAGGAGAAATCTGTAAATAGGAGATTTATAAAGGTGTCTCACCAACTGTGGGAATGGAAGAGTCCAAAATCCGCAGGGCAGGCTGTGAAGCTGGGGAGTCCAACGAAGGGTCTGGACAAACTCCACAGGAGAGGCTCGATGGCTGAAGAGGCAGCAAAGGAATCCCTCCTCTTCCTTAAAAGCCTTCAACTGATTAGATTACCTCCTTGTGGGAGGCAAGCTTCAGTTGATCGCAGATGTAATCAGCCACAGATGCAATTAACTGACTGAAGATTTAATCAACCAGCCACGAAATATCCTTGCAGTAAAGGTCAGGCCAGTGCATGCCTGACCAGACAACTGGGCATCATCATTTGGCGAAGTTGATACCAGAACCTACCATCACAATGCCTATCTGCATTTCTAATGGTAAGACCGACCAAGGGTATGTCTATTTGCTCAAGCATGTGCAGCCTACCAGTACTGGGAAATAACCACAGATTTTGTATTCTTTCTGTGATTGTACTGCCTCCTTGCTCTCCTACCCAGTGGCATTTATTGTCTGCGTTGGTGGGAGTTGGGTAGCAGGGGATAAAAGTGAGAATAAAGTAGCCAACAGGGCTTCTTAATAGATCGTTTTAAAAACTCATAGCTGATATTAGAGTCTTAAACCAAGGCACTTTTGAATTTGAATAGCTGGCCTGTTCAAAAGAAGTTTTCATGTTTTTTGTTTGTTTGTTTCTTTCCTTCAAAAATCAACACCTATAGGGTGGTGCACAGGTGGCTCAGTGGCAGAATTCTCACCTGTTGTGCCTTAGACCCGAGTTCAATTCCCAGAGCCTGCCCATGCAAAAAAAAAAAAAAAAAAATCAACAAATATAATTTACACCATAACAAAGTGAAAAATACATGACGATGTAAGAACCATTACTTATGCCAAAAAAAGATACAATGTTTGAAATGAGGGGAGAGCTGTGAAAGAAAATGAAGTAAATTAGGCACCTATTTTTTTTTTAATGTATAATATAGCATGTATATACTCAGCAAAGAAAGAAAAAAAACAGCCATTTTCAAAGCACTCTTCAAAAATGGTTACAGGACAGATCCCAGAGTTTGTCATGGACTACCATTCCATCATCTCAGATTTTTCCTTTTAGCTACTCCAGAACACTGGAGGCTAGAAGGAACACATATATATTTTTTATCATCACAATCAACTTTTTTTTCCTTCTTTGTGAAAAATAACATATATACAGAAAAGCAATATATTTTAAAGCACGTCGCAACAATTAGTTGTAGAGCAGATTTCAGAGTTTGGTATGGGTTACAATTCAACAATTTTAGGTTTTTACTTCTAGTTGCTCTAAGATCCTGGAGACTAAAAGAAATATTATAATGACTCAGCAATTGTACTCATGTGTTAACCCCCACCTTCTCTGTATAACTCCACCATCACAAAAATTAGGTATTTTTGAAGGCCACAAAGGATGTCCTGGTTTTGCCTATTAGTCTTTATACCCCAAGCTACCTACCAGGGTCTGGAGGAAATGACAAAAGTCCAGTAAGTCTAGAGGAACCTAATTGCAGATGGACTTGTGTCTTACACAAGTGAATGCCAAGGCTTGAGTTAGCAGAAAGAATCCTGCTGCCTCTTAGATCTTCTTGTGCTCAGAGAAACACAAGAAAACATTTAAGAAATTGTAATGCCCCTCCATCCCCACCCCAACAGAAGCATGGAAATAGCTAAGGACTTTATGTTTGTGATGAGGAGGGAGCAAAAAGTTTAAATGTTCCCAGTGTACAGCCCCAAACTTCTATATCTCAGTAGAAGCCAGGTTGACATATGTCAATGCAAGGACAAAACACTTTTCCTATATCAGAATAATATGTGATCTCCTTTGATTTGTATTTTCCATTCACTCCTCCAGATTTTAGCTCTATTGCTCCCTGGATTATAGTTGGGTTTGGACCATAGGAAACACTGACAAGAGATAAGAGAAAGAAGTCAAGATGTTTACTTGTATTTTCCACCTATGCCCTCGCACCCCACTCCACTCTATTCCTATCTGCTAAGACAACTTTTGACAATGGTTATCATATGGAACAAAGAATAGTGCATGGTTAATGAGTATGTTATATGGCCTTTTAAAAAATGTTGAAAAACATAAAATAGTTTCAAAAAATACAGTAGAAATATAATGCTTATCTAGTAATTCAGTATTAGAGAGAGAAGGGACAGGGATTATTTGGAAGGAAGTGATTGCATTGGAAGGAAGTGAATGCAAAGAAAAACCATAACTGAAGCTTTTCTCACAGCTAAAGTCTATAGAATAAAAGATAAAAGCTAAGCCTCTTAGGTGGAATGCTTTAAATTCCAACTGTGTACAGTAGAGGAGTTGACAGAAGACTAATTTCTCAAGTAGGAAATGTTTTAAAAATTAAATGCTTGAATCAATATATCAGTCTGGTTTAAAAGAAAAAGAGTGGCATCTGGGGAATGGATTTTTATTTTTTAATCAAATGTAATACAAAAACAAAGATCCCTTACAACCTTATTTTAAGAGATCGATATTACCATGATTGATTGCTTTAATTTTATTTGTGTAAGGCACACACTGGTTAACAAAATTAACTCATTGTTTCTGCAATCATTTCTCAACGGTATGATAATATTTGCATAAAATAAGCTAAAAGGATAACATGGTTTGCTATAGAAAAATCGTATCCATGTCCAACTATTTAGAAGGTATCAACTCTATTGTAAATTCTTAAGTTTTTTATAACAATTTAAAAATGAATATTACCAAATTAGAGTTTTTGTTTTATTACATAATATGTTTTAGATTAATCAATCACTCTTGTCTATTCTCATATCTCCAGTTGTTATTGAAGCGTGAACTGGTGAATTATATTCATTCTTTAATGTCATGGAAGCACAACTTTTGTTTTAAAAAAGAAAAGGTTATAGTGTAGATAAAATAAATGTTTCTTTAAATTTGACTGCTACTTGATGCTTTCCAAGGCTTTTAGTACTTTTTTTTAGTTACTAGTGTTATCAGATGCTACATAAAATGTCTTGAATAAGTTTTTTCTTAATATTTTTCAAATTTTCCTCCTAAAAATCTTAGTGTATATTCCCTTTCCTTGTGTTAAATTTTCATAGGTAGATAGAAAGGATTTTCTGCGAAAAAGAGTCTATATTTCATACCTAAAATTAATTTTACCTTGAAGACTTATCATTTATTATTATACTTGGAAATTTAATGGCCAGGTTTCTTACACCAATTTAATGTTAGTACTAAAAGAAAAGCAAAAATGTATTTTAGATGACATGATTTACTCTGTTTCTTTCCATGGGATTAATGTCATGCTTTGAATTTGATTTGGAATATTATTTTCCAATTTTAAGGAAACATCAATTTCACCTATATCAGAGTGGTCCCAAGTTCTGTAGCTACTAAACTACTCTTTTCTTTAATGTCTAAACAAAATGACTCAGGCTGGAAACTGTGAGGTTGAAGCAGAGTCCCACCTTGAAAATTCATGAAGATTGGGCCAGGGGAGAGGAGGCAGTGATTGTTTTCTTAAACCTTTCACTGCACACTTCTCTCAACAATTCTGCGCATCTCCTAACCTGCTGCATCAGCTTACTCCAATTCACTGTAACCACAAAACAGGAACAAAGGTCTGCTTAATTTTCCAAGGTAGAGCAATTTCAAAGCTAAAGTTAGACTAAAAGGTTAACAGAGCCTATTTAAGATTTGGAGGATGGGATGGGGAGTTGCTGAGAGCAACCACAGCATGGAACAGGAAACTGCCTACATTTTGATGCCAGAAGAAAGAATCAAGTAGATGTCTCAACCACACAAATGCATCTCAAAGGCATTGCACTATGTGAAAGACGCACAGCTTAAAAGGTGTTCAATTTACAGGCAAGGTAGTCCATTCTACAGAAAACACAAAACCTGGGTCAGAAGCAAGTGGTTGGCAGAGGCTGCAAGTAGGAGGAGGAGATAAACCGTAAAGGGACAGGAGGAAATTTTTCCGCGTGATGTAAATACCCAAATAGTGGTATTTACTTGACTGTGTATATTTATCAAAATTCGAAACTACATAGCTAAAAAAAGGGAATTTTACTGTATGTAAATAATACTTCAATAAAGCTGACTTTTAGAAAAATTAGTTGCTGGGCAATATTATTCATCATTTCCCTTATATGTTTTCACAGGATTCTCCTATAAATCCACCCTCTTCTTGGGCCCTAGCTTCCTGATTCACTCTCAAATCCGGAAGTTCTAACTCCTCTATCTCTTATTCCCCAAATTCCTATCTTCCTAATCCTTCTATAATAATCTCCAGATCTCCTAAAATTGAAATAACCAATCCATTGAAAAAAATAATTTATTGGCTGGCAGAGAAGTTTTGCTGCTCATTGTTTTGAATCAAATCATTACTTTTATCTTAACATAATCAAAGGCTAATTGAAGTGTTTCTTTTCCTTATCATTTTCTTTTTCAGAAATAAAAGAACTGCTTCTCTCAGATGGGATATGCTGTTCATCTCTCACATCTCAAAGGCCTGAGGAAGTTTTACATCTAGAGTCTTCCTTAACAGTCTCCCTGGTTTCTGATGCAAGTTTTAAGAAGGACTCTGCTGCCAAGAGCCTGTGCTTCCCTTCCCAGTCCAGCAGGTCCCATAAAAAGGATCAGACTACGTCCTAGAAAATTCACCTCCCACTTCGACTTTGTTTTCTCATTGCCATTTTTGCTTGTCAAATATCTCATTCACTAGGCATATTCATTGTTCCCCAGATAAAAAGAATAGATTGTATTAATTTATCCAATTATTTGTCTACTATCGTCCATAGATTACTATGTAGAAGACATTTTTATCTTCAAGATTGAATTTACCTTAAATAAAGTAAAACTAGTGTTAATCCAAAGGTATAACAGTATTGAAAACTATTTTGCATAGATGCCTTTGTAAGTACAACCCAGTAAGTCTTAAGCTTATGGATATGAGTGAGATCCTATTAATATCCCCAGCTCCTCCAATCCATAACTCCATCAGTATCCAGGGGTCTCATGGCTGTTGGGAGACAATGGTCTATGTTTCTCTCATATTTCCGCATGCTTTCTGAGTGAGAGACATTGACAGCTCTATTCCAGAAAATCTTTTCAAGGACATTTATGCAGCAAGGAACCTTGGGAAATAGAGATATTATCTCCCTCCAGGGAGAAGAACAGATTTGTTTCCTAACCAGGCTATTAAATAATGTCTCTCTCCAGCGCCAAAGTTGGGCATGTTTGCTAGGAGCCCCTGTTAAAAGATTAGGGTTTCCCAAATCCAGTGTTTGTTCACTGTGATACAAATCCTCTACCTGTTCTTCATCAAACTGGGCCTCTCTGCTTCATTCTGTGGAACTTGGGGACAAGGGGGGCACATGCAAACAGGAAGCTTATGCTGACTTTGCCATGAGTAAAGCCCTTTGTTTTGGACCTAACGGTCTCAGGTCTTCTGCCAGCCTACATGAAACTGAGTCAGGCTCACTTGTTAGCTTGCAAGCAAGGTTTAAATTCTCAAACCCCTCATGGTCCTTGACAACACCATGTTCACAAATCAATCCAGTTCATACCTTGTGCACCTTTCTGTGGATTGATATCACCTCCTGCAAGATGCTGGGCCTGTGCCCACAATGTCATTGTTACTAGTACTTGGATCACAGCCCTGTAGATCTGCCTTGAATGCGGCCCAAACCACTTACATGCTGCTGCTCCAGAACTGCTGCCAACAGCTAAATTCAAGCAGCTACTCTTTTAGATGTGCTTCCCTGGGGCATTCTTTCCTAGCTTTTTTTGGACTGCTACCCAAATCACTAATACTATCATGATGGACTGCCCTACTCAAGCCTCTCAGAGATGCTCTTTGAAAAATGAGTGTGGAGACAACTCCTCTTGCCCCATGAGGGCTCACATGTTTTGTAACAGGGATATTTGGCTCTGGAGCTATTACAGTTCACTTTAGATTTACAAATATATGACTCTTTCTCTCTAGGGCCAAGTGGTAGGACCATGGTAGGTTTAAGTAAAGCCAGCATATTGTATCAAGGCTGATTCTTCTTCCCAATTCTAAAATCCTGTTGCTGATACAAATTTCAAGTGTCATACACTTTCTTCTCTTAGCATGGATTCTCTACCAGGAGGCCTGCAGTCATTGCGAAATCACAGTCATTTGGCAAACTTATGAGCCATGAATTCCAAACCGCTCCCCTGAGTTTTACCTGCAATGACAATCTTAAGGGAAAACAATTGTTCATCAAGTGACTCTGGCTTTGGGAAACATGATGTCAGAACTTGGCTACTGAAGAAATGCAATTTTCCTGGTGTGAAACATATAATCTGTATTGATTTTATTCCCTTCTAATAAATGTTCCTTTTATTAGAAATTTGAGGCAGCACGCTGGGCTATTCAGGAAAAAGATTTCTACATGTTGCCAACAAGAGGCTGAAGTTGCAAGAATTATCACATTTCTATGACGCAGTTTTGACCAGCTAGATCAGGGACATTCTGACAAAAGAGTTAACTAAATATTTGGAAATTTAAAAATGCGTACTTTCCTCTGTGAACATCCATCATCAACAAACCATAAAGACATAAAAATCATCATTCTATATTTAAAACTCTAAAAAATTTTTCTCCAAGACCTGCAATATTCCAAGTATTAAAAAATTATACATAATACTTGATCCCAATTTGGAAATATGCTAATAATGCAAACAATATTAATCTTTGTAATAATAGTTTATTTTTATTCTGTTTTGCCTAATTCTGTTTCCATATTTTATAATAAAATTATATTATTTTTACAATTATAACATTTCATCGTTTTTATAGAACTGTAATATAAATAGGACATTTTAAAGCCAATTAGCTGCAAAATCATGATTCAAAGTTCCCTAAACAGAAATCTGCATGGCTCAGATGGCTAAGTTACAACCTATTACTAAGTCAAGTGGTCTCAGATGCCCATTTCACATAGACTGTCTGTAAATGATCCATATAACACATTAGTTATTTGACAAAGAAACTGGCTACAATTTCCCCCAAATAAAAAAAGTCCTTTTATATTTTTTAGCTTTTATTCCTCTTTTTAGTATATTTTCATAACATTTTTTCATAGAAGAAAAATTAAGGATATTATCGCATATTCTTTCAGTGAACTGAATCATTACACAACAAAAAGTTTTGTCATTAAAGGTAAAACACATTTTTACATTAAGTTTATTAAGAATGAGCCTTATAGCATATGAGATATTCTATGATTTCTTCTTCCCCAATGAAGACTGTCTATAGAAACTGGATAAAGCATGGAAGAAATTCCTTCTCTTACCTGTCAAATGTCGGGGACTTTCTCTTTCATTTTTATTGATTTTCTTCTATATAAAATACAAAGGCAAAAGGAATTGTCAAAAAAAATTTGAAGGGAGAAATTTATTGAATGATTTCAACAGCTTTAATTGGTTTGCCTTCAGATCCATTTCTTGCCCCCTGGGTGCTCTGCTCTGCTCCTAGGCACAACCCCTGCAGGCTGCATTTCCCAGGGTTCATGGGTTCATTTGATAGGAGATGTGGAGATATCGGAGCACATCTCCATTTTCCCCTACCCTAGGAACTCCTCCAGTAGTTTCTGCATCTCCTTAACTCTAGGTCCCACTGGAAAGGCCCAAGGTTCCAGCTTAGTCAGATGACCCTGGCTTCTGCCTTTGTCTATTTCCTTTGCCTTTACTGTCTAGGAGTAACAATGACTTCCTATTGTTGCTAATATCTGGGTTACCTCACCATTCTCTCTACATCTTCATCACCTAAATCACCAGTTCCTTAGTAAATCCTCTCTGTTGTAAATTCTTTAAGTGGTTTTTATTCTCCTGTTTAGATCCTGACTCACCCATTATTTATTTGTTTACTTATGTTCTGATTTTTTCAAGAAAATATTTAAGGAACTTTGGAAAACAATTGCAAAATGCAAGAAGATACAAACACTTAGCAGGGGGTATATTTTTAAAAAGCTGGGTAGGAAGATAAACTAAAATAATTAGACATAATAATGTCAGGAATAAAACTAAAATAATGCACAATAACAATTTATATATTGGCAGTGGATGACCTGTAAAATTAACGTTAAACTTTCTGACAGTGTTTAAAGGAAAAACTTGCCAGTTAGATAAATCATAGGCAGGAGAAGAGGAAGAGAAAGAGAAAGAGGAAATAGAAAATGAGGAGAAGCCAATTGCTTCTGTAACTAATACTAATTATTCTAGCATCTTCTCAAGGTGTGTATAACATTTCATCATTTTGTTTAAAAGGAAAGCACTTACATATTCATGTGACAGTCTAGTACCTCTTGGTGCACTCAAACCCAACTTCTGTCCAACACTACTGAAGTTGACTTAGTTCAGCAATCCTCTGGCATGTGTGTTGGCCACTGAGTAAATAACATCCTTACTCTTACAGGTCCCTTCTATGATCCTACTGGGTTTCTGTTTCTTCAGAAACATCCTGCCAAGGTTGCTCCATGTTTGGGTTTGTAGTAGGATTTCAGTTCTTTATTACACTCACACTTGTCTATTTTCTTTGAAGCATTTCCTCCTTGCAATGGAAGTGAATCCCAGGATATGTTCAAAATAATTCTACCATATCCAATTAATCTATCACGTTTTGGCACAACTCCACCAGACCAGGCACCCTGTTTTTCTAGATGTGCACCCAAAAGAATTAAAAGCAAGGGCGTGAACAGCTATCTGTACGCCAACGTAATTAGTAGCATTATTCACAATAGCCAAAAGTGAAGCAACCCAAATGTTCATCAACATATGAATGGATAAACAAAATGTGGTATATACATACAATGGAATATTGCTCAGCCCTAAAAAGGAATGAAGTTCTGATACATGCTCCAACATGGATGAACCTGTTTACATCATGTTAACGGGTCGTGCAGATATTGCCTGATTCCACTTATATAAAAGGCTATAATATGTAAATTCATAGAGATAAAAAATAGAGTACAGGTTACTCTTGGTTCCATTAATTCATCTATTTGTTCTGTACTACTTTAGCATTGTAATGTATTCTAAATATTTGGCCGGACCCATTGCTGTATTTTTCAAAATTGGTCTATTTACTATCAGTGTGTGTGTATATAGAATGTTTGTATTGCTTTTCAAAAAATTCAGCTGAAAGTTCAATGCAAAGTGTGTTAAATTTACAGATTAATTTGAAGGGAATGAATGTTTTTATAATCTTAACTTTATCCATTTTTGATCTTTAAGAGTTTTATATTTCTTCACCTCTCCTATTATAGTATGCACTCTTTGTAAGATCCATTGTTAGACACTTTGCTTTGTTAAAATGACTTATTTTCTGTTACATCCTTCATTGGGTATTCATGGTAGACAGAAACACTATTGATGTGTTTAACTTGACTTGGTAAATAGCACTCTTGCTGTACTACTCTACTGATTGTAATAATTGTCTGTTTTATTCTGCTCGGTTTTATTTTTATTTTAATACTCCTGTAATCTATAAATGAAGATATTTTTATTCTTTCCAATCCATTCTAACTCTTGATTTTTTTCTCTTCTAATAGAAATTAACGATGTAAAACACTATTCATAACAGATATTCTTTTCCTTAGTTTTTAAAGAGAATGTGCTTTAATTTCCACAAGTAAGGATAATGTTGGGTATAATTCTTAAGTCTAAATATGGAATATATTGCTAAAATTTGTTTCTTTCTATTCCTAGTTTTATGAGCTTTTTGACCAAAAAAAAGTCTGTGTAACTTTTTTATACCTATTGAAATCTTTGTGTTGTTTTCTCTTGCGGTCCATCAATGTTGTACATGATATTATATGTTAATTATTGATTACTGACAATATAAATTGGTCTAGACAGCAATGACTTTCTATTAAATCATCTGTGCATTTGGGGGATAAAGTACATTTTATGATATTTTACTTTAAATTAAGATGTTTAATACAGTTCAATTTTTATTTAATGAGTATATGTCTACATTCATAAGTGATTTTCCTTATATTTCTTTAATCTAATATTGAAATAAGGTTATACTAGCCCCATAAAATAAACTGTCATTATAATTCCTTTTTGATTATTTGTAACTATGTTCATATGTTTTTTATTGTTTGGGGTAGTGAATGTGTAGGGTTTGAAACAACTCATTTCTATAAATGACTGGGCCTAGAACATTTTGGGGAAGGATGAGACTCCTTGTTTATCATTTTTATTTCTTTATTGTCTAGTTTTGTTAATTTTCTATTTTTCTTTTCAGTTTTCTGATGCTTATATTATGACTTATTATTTATTACTGACTATTGTATCATTGAATTTACTCTGTCACTGTTCTCCAACTCCTTGAGTTAAATATTTACTCATTTCTTTTCTATATATCTTATTTTCCAATGCATTTCAAATTACAAATCCCCCCTTAAAACTGTGCTTAGACACATCCATATTGTATGGAAATATACATCCATTGTCTTATATTTTAAGCATATGAATATGTTCTTTCCCAATTTATTCTCAAACCTAAAGGTGATTGATAATATGTTATTTTAAGAATTCAGGTGAATAGCTATTTAAAGCTTTCAATTAATTAATTATAGTAATCTGATGTGTTTGTGTGTGTGTTTAATATTCATTTATTTAATCTCAGAATATTTCTACAAGATAATTACATTCAATATCTGCATTTAATCAATAAAGAAACTGAGGCATAGATAAATTAAATAACCTGTATGGGGTATAAGGCTGGTAGGTAACAGACCCAATATTTGAATCCAATGTTTGGATCTAAAGCTCAAATGCTTTACCACTATGTTATTCTAAAACAAAACTAATATTGAACAAAAATATGCTGGTTTTCTCAAACCAAAACTATGGTAAAACAATAGATAAATATTGCTAAAGATAAAATGTGATTTCTGAGGGAAATAAAGGTATCTCTGATGCCTCAAATATGAAACATATAACCAGCTAGTCCAGTTCTTTTGGTAGATACAAAATTACAAACCACATGATCTATTTAATGAATGAAAGCATCTAGGTGCAATATATACATTCAATAATCCATAATCAGAAGTTATATTGGCTATTTTTGCTAAGATAAATTTCCATTAAAATGTCCGACAACTTTACCATTTAGATGGTGATGCTAAAAATTACTTTCTGGGTTCACACCTCATTGAACAGCAAAATTTATTTACTGCACATTTCCCCTCTGATTAAAAGTAAATGCTTTTGTTCATGTGAGGATTTTTTATTATGACTCTTGAAGCCTTACTTAATAACCAAGTTGAATGGAACAGCTCACATCCTTTTCGTGGAAAGGCATTCTGAAACAAATGAAAAGATTTTCTATTTATTATCTCCCTGGGAAACAAACCACATCCAGAGTAATATGTCAGCTAAAATGATACAATTGAAAACAATGACTGATGTAGATAACCATTAAGTATTCTTTAATTGCTGTCTTGCTTATATTACCTAGCTTCCTTATTTAAGGAAGTAAATAAATAACCTTAACGTTAAATGTTGTTTGTTTTACGGTAACATCCTAAGAATAGAAATGAAGTGACAAGCGTCTTTGACAAACGTGAAGAGATTTCAAATTATCTAGGTTTATAACTATACAAGTAAATAAAACTGTGAGATTTCCATGTGCAATGACTACAAAATTTATAAAATAAGAAAAGATTTCAAATCTGGTTGACCTCCAAAATAGAGGCTATGTGGAAATTGAATGTCTGAGGGCAAGTCTCAAAGATCAAACACTATCAAGAATTTTATTCACATTTAAAACTAGAGAATCTTAGCCTTAGAAATGTATCCACTCTCCTGAAAGGCTTCCACTCTCCTATCCTAACATTAAAAAATAAAGTCTACCCGTATTCCCCAAACTATCCCAATAGGCCTCTTGTTTAGCATTAGTGAATATACCCTTCTTAAAAGAAGAAACTTTGAAACACTCATCTTCCAATGCCTAAAGGGCTTTTCAACTAACTAGCATTCAATAAATAAGCCAGACTGGGAGGAAATATTCTCTCTCTCTCTCTATATATATATGTATAACCAAGTACTTTTATTCAGAGTATAGAAGAACTTCTAAAATATACAACAATCAATAAAAACCAGCAAAACTCAAGGAGATGCTGCATAAAAGAAATTAAAAAAACACTCAGTAGTAATCAGGGAAATGTAAATTAAAATCACAATGAGAGTGAGGATTGGAGGAAGATAGCAGATTAGGAAATTCCAGGAAACAGTCCCTCCACCAAAACAACTATTGAACTGGCAATAACTGTCTGAATAAAAATATTTTAAACTCAGAAGACTAGTTGAACACTGTGCATTATCCAGGAGGAGTAGAAGAAAGAGACTTGTGATAAATACCAGTGAGTTTCACCCCCCGCCCCCCTCCCCGGAGGGGGCAGCTGGTTTTTTTTTTAATCCTGATTCAATAGTGTAGGGCAGAAACTTTTTATTAGATTATCCCCATGGAGAGGTGGTGTGCCCAGTTGTAGGTATGACCTTTTGATGAGATGGAGATTGACTCCACTCCTTAGATTAGTGGAGTCCTTTAAAAGGGGAAATAATTTTGACAAAACCTGAGAGCTAACTCCAATGCTTGGAGAGCAGAAGTGGCAGAAGGTCTTGGAGAGCCAGAGACCTTTGGAGATGAGGAAAGAAAATGACCCTGAAGAAGCTGTTTGAAACCAGAAGCCACAGACCCCAGCAGATAACAGCCATGTGCCTTCCCAGCTGACAGAGGTATTCCAGACCCATCAGCCTTTCTTGAATTAAGGTATCTTTTTCTGGATGCCTTAGTTTGGACATTTATAGGCTTAGAGTTTCTTGCAACTTATTAAATTTCCTTTTTAAAAGCCATTCCATTCTAGCATCTTAACAAACTAAAACACTAGGAAAATGCTGAATCAAGAAAACACAGTTTCAAAAGCCATAAAAGAACATCCTAGCATCTTTGCTGGTCTGTCCCCTTATCCTACTCAACATGGGGTCTAGCCGGATCACAATCCCATTTGGGGCCCCTGACCTGGCTCCAGAGGGAGCAGAATGTCCTCTGTGCACACACTGCAGTGCATGTTTACCACTGCCAATGTATCAGGTGGAAGACTGAAAAACTGATCCAGGGAACTTGTCTTAGAGTAGTCCGGAGGGCAGAAGTGTGGCTTGCACACAACTGGGACAGTGTGAGAAACAATTAAGCAGCCTGGAACAAAGGATTATCTGCATTAAGACAATTAAAAAACAGAAAAACAAAAAACACCCAGACAGGGGTAAAAGTCTATTTTGAAGAGAGTAGAAAGGACTTTCATTCAAACTCCTATACACTGTAAATGGGGAATTCCTAAGGCTTCCAGCAAGCACAAGTCCAGGAAAAGAAGCAGACTTCTCAGTTCTATGCAGGTTCAGGTAAGAGAGAGAAGACTCTGCACTTCATATTTGCCTTAGGCTGATCTTAATAGGGCTAAGCTTCAAAGGAGACCACCAACCAAAATAGAGCCAATTTGCAAAAAAGGGAAAGATGGTTTCTGCTTTAGGTACTTTGTTTTAATTAGCTCCTGGCATTTAAGAAAATCTGTCACTTCACTAGGTAAATATAAACTTAAGGCATAGATGCCTCAGGGACTAAATTTCAGATTTCACATTTTAAAATGCTGAAATGTACAATGTGTAATAGAAGATTACAAGACACTTCCAGGAAGATGGCCAAATAGAGTAGCTCAAGATCAGCCCTGCTCCATGGAAAAATTAGAGAAGGGATGGGAGGGTGACTGAGATGGTAATTCTTCCAGGCAACTGACCTGGGAGAGCCTTCTGCACCACATAGTGTGGCCCTGGTTGCAGAGGCTGAGGAACTGAGAAGCTGGAGCCTGGTACAGAGGTGCAAAGCCTGCGGGAGTGCATGGACAAGAACTGGGGATTAGGAAGTAAGCCAGGCCATGTTCCTTGAATGCACTACCTTCACCAGCACAGCCCTGTGATCAGCGACTCACCCCACACTCCAAGCACCCAAACCCCATCACCCGCTCACATTCCCTGTGCTCCAAGTGACCCCATCCCACCAGCTCCCAGCATGCATATCCACAAAACAACCCCACTCCAAGAGTAGCCCAACCCACCTCTCCTGCACCTCCCCTGAGTACTACCTCCCACTCCCTGTTCCTGTTCCCTACAGGCTGTTGCCAGCACATAAAGGCTGTGGGCACTAACCTCCATACCCAGGCTAACCCTGCCCCCCCACCTATACTGTTGTACAGCCTTACTCTGCACATTGTTTACAGTACTCCTAGTCCTGTGCATGTACACGGGACCCTGATCATGTCCTTCAGCTCTGGGAACTTCAGTTTATGTCCCTTCTAGACCTGTGCATGCACATGAGCCCCTAATCACATAATTTAGCTCTGGAAACTTCAGTTTACAGCACTCCTAAACCTGCACATGTGCAGGACCCTCAGTTACACATCTGAGATCTGAGAAGTGCTGACCTGTGCTGCCAGATCACATCTGCGTCCTACCCATGAAGGCACAACACCACTGCTGCCACAGCTCTATGTATGCACACAAAGGGCCTCACATCCTAGACCACCACACACTAGGGTTATGGCCCCCAGAACAGTGCCCCCACACAACTACATCCTCCCTGGCAACTGGGCGCCCATATTTACAAGCATCAGTGTAACATCCCCAACCTATGTATATACCTGCCCTGAAACAAATCACTGCACTGAGTGCCCCACTCTGCACTCTGCTGCACATCCATCCTGCAAACACAAGGCCTTAGACTACTGAAAGAAATCAACTCCCAAAGTAAATCAATCAAGATATTTACATGCAACCAAAAAACAACAGAAAATCAGTAAGCATATCACAATGCAGACCGATAGAGCCCTATCTAATGACCAAATTAAAACACCAGAGGAGACATAGACATTGGAATAACTAATAAAAGATGTTCATACAACTCTACTTTAAGTGGAATGGCAAATGACATAAAGGAGCTCAAGAAGACAGTAGAAGAGCATGAAGAGGGATTTGAAATAATAAATGTTAGGTCGGGGGAACAGGGAAGGTAACAATGACTCGAGCTGTGTAAAATGTGCCACCCCTTCTAGATGTCACCTAACCCCCTTGCTTAAAAACCACCCACACCAGGACCCAGTGGCGAACTCACAACTCCCTACCTTGGGTTCAGTGAGCTCTGCCTGGGAGCGCAGGAATAAACTCACTTACTCTAAGGTTA
>PVIY010018652.1:0-47190 GCA_004026745.1 Myrmecophaga tridactyla
GTGTCAATGGCTGAGAGATTCCAAACAGAGTCGAGAGGTTATCCTGGAGGTTATTCTTACGCATTAAGTAGATATCACCTTGTTGTTCAAGATGTAGTGGAGAGGCTGGAGGGAACTGCCTGAAAATGTAGAGTTGTGTTCCAGTAGCCATGTTTCTTGATGATGATTGAACAATGATATAGCTTTCACAATGAGACTCGGTGAATGTGAAAACCTTGTGTCTGATGCTCCTTTTATCTACTATATCAACAGAAGAGTAGAACTTATGGAATAAAATTAAATAATAGGGGGAACAAATGTTAAAATAAATTTAGTTTGAAATGCTAGTGGTAAATGAAAGCGAGGGGTAAGGGGTATGGTATGTATAATCTTTTTATTCTCTGTTATCGTTTTATTTCTTTTCTGTTGTCTTTTTATTTCTTTTTCTAAATCGATGCAAATGTTCTAAGAAATGATGAATATGCAACTATGTGATGATATTAAGAATTACTGATTGTATATGTAGAATGGAATGATATCTTAATGCTTTGTTTGTTGTTAATTTTTTATTAATTAATAAAAAAAAACCAAGTCTATAGAAATGTCCAATCAAAGGCATCCATCCAGGGAAAGATACCTTGTTTCAAGAAGGTCGATGAAGTTCAGGGTTTCTCTCTCAAATGAGAAGGCACACAGCCAACACGGTCAGGGCTTCTCTCTCAGATGGAAGGGCACATGGTGAAGAAGGTGTCACCTGCTAGCTTTCTCTCCTGGCTTCCTGTTTCATGAACTCCCCAGGAGGCATTTTCCTTCTTCATCGCCAAAGGTTACTGGCTCATGGACTCTCTGCTTCGTGGTGCTGCAGCATTCTCTGCTCTCTCCGAATCTCTTCCATTCTCCAAAATGTTTCCTCTTTTATAGAACTACAGAAACTTATCAAGACCCACCCAAATGTGTGGAAACATGTCGTCAGTTAATCCAGTTTTAACAACCACTCCTGACTAAATCACATCATCCAGGGAGTTGATCTGATTACAGTTTCAAACATACAGTATTGAATAGAGAATGGGATTTTGATTAGAACATGGCTTTTCTAGAGGACATACATCCTTTCAAACCAGCACATGTACAAAAAAGCAGTAATTTCCGAAGTACATTTTAACAAGTGGTTACAGAACAGATTTCAGAGTTTGGTATGGTTTACAGTTCCACCATTTCTGGTTTGTCCTTCTAGCTGCTCCAAGACACTGGAGCCTCCAAAAGATATCAATATACTAATTTAGCAGTCATACTTATTTGTTAAATCCTATCTTCTCTGTTACACTCCTCCTTCTCCTTTGATCCTTCTCCCAATCTTTAGTAGTATTTGGGCTATGCCCATTCTAACTTTTTCATGTTGGAAGGGGCTGTCAATAATATGGAATTGGAAGATGGAACTAGTTGATGTTCTGGAGAGGCTGGCCCCTTGGCATTTCAGGACTTATCTGGTCCAGGGACCCATCTGTAGTTTGTAAGTTTCTGGAAAGTAATTTTAGTGTGTGAAACTTTTGTAGAATCTCAGATAGAGCCCTAGTTGTTCTTTAGGGTTAATAGGTTAAAACCCCTAGTGTTGGCTGAGATTTGGTAAACCGTAGCAATTAGCACTATTTAGCTGAAGCTTATATAAGAGTAGCTGCCAGAATAGCCTCTTGACTCCATTTGAACTCTCTCAGCCACTGATACCTTATTTTGTTACATTTCTTTGTTTTTTCAAAAAATTTTATTGTATAATATAACATATATACATATAATAGTAAATAGCAAATACAGTGGCAAGAGTGAATAAGAGCACATGTCAGTAAAGACATTCACAAATATATTTTAACACAAAAAATATATATAACATATATACAAAGCAAAGAAAGAAAAAAGCAATAATTTTCAAAGCACTCTTCAACAAGTAGTTACAGAAAAGGTCACAGTTTGTCATGGACTACCATATGATCCTCTCATATTTTTCCTTCTAGCTGTTTCAAAACTTTGGAGGCTAGCAGAAATATTAATATAGTGATTCAGCAGCCATACCCATTTGTTAAATCCCATTTTCTCCAATTTTTCTTATGGTGGCATACATGACTCTAAACATTCCTTCTCCAGTAAATTCACACACCATTTAGCACTATTAACTATTCTCACTATAACGTGTTACCATCACCTCTATCCATTTCCAAACATTTAAGTTCAACCTAGTTAAACATTCTGCATATATTAAGCAACTACTCCCCATTCTTTTGGTCCAAGGTTCTGAGGCGAAGAGAAAGTCCAAATCGCAGTGTCATCAAACTGATGCTTTCTTCCCGGAGATTGGCATTCTGGGGCTGGCTGCCGGTGATCCTTGGTCCTGGACTTCTCTGTCACATGACAATGCACATGGTGGCCTCTCCGGGCCTCTCTCTTCTCCTCTGGATTCCGTTGACCTTCAACATCTTACTTCCTGTGTCTTTTTTCCCCTCTCCCTGTGTCTGAATTTCATTTTGCTGATTAAGTACTCCAGTAATAGGATTAAGATGCATCCTGACTGACGTGAGCCACACCTTAACTGAAGCAACCTCAACAAAAGGTCCTACTCACAATAGGTTCACACCCACAGGAATGGAGGAAGTTTAAAAACATATTTTTCTGGGGTACATACAACTCCAAAGCACAGAACTCCTGCTCAAGAACCTACAGTGGCAATAGAGCAGGTCAAGTTCAGCCCTGCTCCACAGAAAAATTAGAGAAGGGATGGGAGGGCGACCGAGACGGTGATTCAAGAGTGCAATGACTGACTTGGGAGAGCCTTCTGCACCACATAGCATGGCCCTGGTTGCAGGGGCCGAAGAACTAAGAAGCAGAAAGGTGGAGCCAGGTGCGGAGGCATAGAGCCTGCGGGAGTGCATGGAAGGGAGCTGGGGATAAGAAGTAAGCCAGGCCACGTTCCTTTGGTGCTACCCCCACCAGCACAACCCTGTGACCTGTGACTCACCCCACACCCCAGGCACCCACTCCCATTCCCTGCACTCCAAGCGCCCCTGCCCCACCAGCTCCCAGTGTGCATACCCACCCCCCACCCCCACTTCAAGTGCAGTCCAATCCACGGCTCCTGCACCTCACCTGAGCACTACCTCCCTCTCCCTGTTCCCTGCAGGCTGTTGCCAGTGCATAAAGATTGTGGGCACTAATCTCCATACCCAGGCTACCCCCATCCCCCTACCCATAGTGTCACACAGCCTCACCCCACCCTACCCCCAGCTCTACACATCAGTTTATGGCACTCGCAGACCCAAGCATGCACACGGGCCCCCAATCACATCATTCAGCTCTGGGAACTTCAGTTTATGGCAGCTCTAGAACTGCACATGCACACGGCCCTCAGCTACACTTCCCAGCTCTGTCAAAGTGCTGACCTGTGCAGCCGGGTCACATGTGCCCAACAAATGAAGGCATAACACCAACCTGCTGCCACAGCTCTATGCATTTGCACAAAGGACCCCACACCGTAGACCAGCACACACCAGGGTTACGCCCCCCAGATTGGTGCACCCACACAGCTACATCCTCCCTGGCTGCTGGGCGCCCATGTTCACAAGCATCAGTGTAATATCCCCAACCTATGCCTATACGTGCCCTGAAATGAATCACCACACAATTGTGCCCTGCCTCATACCCTGCTCCCTGCTGCACATTCATCCTGCAAACACAAGACTTTAGACTACCAAAAGAAATCAACTCCCAAAGTAAATCAATCAAGATATTACACACAATGAAAACAACAGAAGGTCACTAAGCATATCACAATGCAGACAGACACAGCCTTGCTTAATGACCAAATTAAAACACCAGAGGAGACACAGACATTGAAACAACTAATCAAATATGTTCATGCACCTCTACTTAATAAAATAAGTGGGATGGCAAATGACATAAAGGAGATCAAGAAGACAGTAGAAGAATATAAAGAGGAATTTGAAAGAATAAATAGTAAAATAGCAGATATCACAGATATTAAAGACTCCATTGACCAAATAAAAAACATACTAAAGGCACACAACACGGGATCTAAAGAGATAGAAGAAATAATAAGGACTATAGAGGACAGGATAACTGACTTCGAAGACTCAAAACAGCAAATGGCAAAAAAGATGGAAAAATTTTAATTGGATCTCAGGGAAATGACAGACAAAACAAAGTGCACAAATGTAAGAATCATTGGTACCCCAGAAGGAGAAGAGAGGAGTAAAGGGCTAGGAAGAGTAGTTGAGGATATAGTGGAGGAAAACTTCTCAACCCTCATAAAGGACATAAATATATAAGTCAAAGAAGCCCAAAGAACTCCAAACAGAATAAATCCAAATAGGCCTTCCCCAAGACATATACTAATCAGTCTGTCAAATGTTGAAGAGAAGCAGAAAATTCTGAAACTGGCAAGAGAAAAACAATCTACTACAAACAAAGGAACCACAGTTTCAGTTCTACTAACTGGCACCATGGAGGTGAGGAGGCAGTGGTATGATATATTTAAGATCCTGAAAGAGAAAGACTTCCGGCCAAGAATTCTGTACCCAGCCAAATTGTCCTTCAAAACTGAGGGAGAGATTAAAATGTTCACAGACAAACAAATCCTGAAATAATTTGTCAACAAGAGACTGGCACTACAAGAAATACTAAAGGAAGTTCTACTAGTTGAGAGAAAAAGACAGGAGAGGGCGGTCTGGAGGAGGACAAAGACTTGAAGAGTACCAGTAAGGGTAACTTAAAGGATAAAAAGAGAAACAGGGAAAAGAATATATATGTCTGAGAAATAAAATAAAAAAGTTAAGACGGTGGGTTCAAGAAATGCCTTTTCAGTAATAATGTTAATGGACTAAATTTACCAATTAAAAGATACAGATGGATTAAGAAGTATAATCCAGCTATATGCTGCTTATAAGAGACTCATCTTAGACACAAGGGTACAAATAGATTGAAAGTGAAAGGATGGAAAAAGATCTTCCATGCAAGTTTTATCCAAAAGAAAGCAGGAGTAGCTATACTAATATTAGACAAAATAGACTTTAAATGTAAAGACATCATAAGTCAAAAAGGACACTAAATACTATTTAAAAGGTCAATTCACCAAGAAGATATAGCAATCATAAATGCTTATGCTCCCAATCAAGGAGCTCCAAAGTACATGACACAGACATTGGCAAAACTGAAGGGAGCAATAGATGTTTCTACAATAAACACCACTCTCCTCTATAGATACAACAACAAGACAGAAGATCAACAAGGAAATAGAGAAGGTAAATAACTTGATAATTGAATTAGACCTAACAGACATATATAGGTCATCGCACCCTAAAGCACAAGGTTATACACTCTTCTCTAGTGCTCATGGAACATTCTCCAGGATAGAGCATATGCTGGGGCACAAAACAGGTATTTATAAATTTAAAAACATTGACATTATTCAAAGCACTTTCTCTGATGAGAGTGCTTTGAAAACGATTGCTTTTTTATTTGTTTGCTTTGTATAGATTTTATACTATACAAAAAAAAAAAGAACCTACAGTGGCTCCCTCCTTTCTGTCACCATGTGGATTCAGCTGATTATTTCCTCAGCTTCCATCTTAGACCATCATCTGTCTGAATATGCATCAAGGCTATGGTGCTCCCTGAGTATTACAATCATTACAAGCAAGGCCAGCAGCGACCTCTTCTCTGAGTCTGTCATTAGATGGATTTTAAGGGTCATTAGGAATGTCAGCTCCCTGAGGGCAGAGATTTAGTTGGTTTTGTTCACTGTTAGATCCTGGCACAGTGCCTGGTGTACCAAAGACCCTCAGTCAATATATATACACAAGAACGAATGAATTTACTTCCCAACCCTCACCTAAGTCCCAAGGAAAATGAGGCCCAAAGGGTGGAGTGACTGGCCTAGGAACAAGTGGATGAATATTTAATAGAAGACTCAAGATTTGATCTGGGTCCCCAATTACTTCCCTAGTGGCCATGCTTCTTTTCACAGCTCTTCTTCTGATGCCTTTCCTGGTGGCAGTGGATATAGACATGCACCACCCAGACCTTCTAGGAAGAACTTGCTGCACAACTGAGGGGAGTGTGGTCCACAGGCAGCCTCCAGCTGTCAGCTCATTTTCAGGCTGCCTCAGCCCAGGAAGCCACCTCCCTCAAAGTCACATCCTTCCCAGGCAATCCACAGGTGGTGACTAAGCATGGTAGGGCTATAAGGGCTCAGCCATTTCCTCCAAACAAGAGATTCTCTGATTGGCAATACTTCCTCTAATACTCCCTCTAGAGCGTTGACCACAGTTTTGTAGAGCCTGCGTTGCATTTGAACTCCTTCCTCTGCCCAACCTCAATTTCTCTCCTTTCCCTTCACTGGAATCATTTCCTACTGAACATCTTGTACCCTGAAGGCCATCTCAAGTTCTTCTAGAGAACCCAACATGGGACACTAGCAGTTCATTAGAGGCCCTAAATCCAATACAATGCCTTAGTGATACCAGAAGCCAACTTTGAAACACTGCATTTGTCAGGAAATATGCCAGTGTCAGGGAAGCAGGTGAGTGAACTAGCTACCCTGCTGATCAGCTGAATGCAGATATCTGACTAGTTGAAAGAGTCGATAAAGCTTACGTGAGAAAACTGAAATGCCTTCCTGGTGCCTGCCCATGTAAAAAAAAAAACTGAAATGGCTTGGCACCAATAAAAGATGCATTAGGGACCCTGTGAACTTCACTGGCACTGGGTTCTATCGAACTCCATCCTATGCAACCAAGCAGGTGAGACAGAGCAAGCAAACTCAGGGTTGGCTTTTATTCAGCACACGTTTCCATCTGGTGCTGAAATCCCCTTAGGGGGATTAAAAAAGAAAAAAGCCCAAGAGAAGAGCCAGATGGATTGCATTTTTCGGAATCTGTGAAATCAGGCCGGGAGGAGCTCCTGAGACATGTAACAGGCCGTGTAGCTCAAGAATTGAGGCTTGGAATTGGTCCCACTCCCTTTGTGAAGGAGGTGAGGTTGGAGGGAGGGAAGCCTTCCAAATCGAGGACACTTCACCTGAGGGAGACACCGAGGGAAACAATGGGCCATAGAGGCAGAGCCACCTAGGTGAAGATATGGGCTCTGCTACCTACTTATCTGGGACCTTAGGCACGTCACTCAATGTCACTGAACTCTGTTTCATACACCATAAAATGGGGATAGTGATATCTCCCTCCCAGGGTGTGGTCGTTGGATCAGATGTTTGACTGGTGTCCGGTAGGGACCCAGTAAATATTGGTTTTCCTTCTTCATTAAGAAAGAGAATCCAAAGAAAAGAGAAAGGTACCTGGTGACTAACAAGTGACACCAAGCCCTAATGTAAACTATGGACTATCATTAATAGTATAATGGTAATAATATTCTTTCATCAAGTGTAACGAAGGAACCACACTAGTGCAAACTGTTAATAATATGGAAAACCGTGTGTGGGGTGTATATGGGAACTTTGTATTTTCTGCATGATTTTTCTCTACCTACAATTTCTCAATATACATTTTTAAATACAAAAAAAATAGAGAACAGGTTTATATTCTGGAAACCTAAAATATAGCAGAGTAATCTTCCATTTTCATATACTTCATTCACAACAGATGAACTAAAAGAGGTTACATTAATCCTGTACTTGTCCTACTTTTATTTCTTGGTGTCCCTAGCAGCCACCTCAAAGTTGACAACCCTGTCAAAACAACTGCCAAACTATTGAGCAAATCATAAACATCCTAAGTGTTGCAATCCAGAAGAGGAAATGTACTTAGGAGAAAAAATGGTCCTGAAAGTTTCTCGGCAATCATCAGCATCTTGATGCTAATTCTTCTTGTACTTGCCTAGCTGTAATAGTACTGGAGTAAGTGAATATAAGTATGTATTGCATTTTCAAGTAGAATGCTGTGAAATTGTTAATTTAAAAAAAGACTTTAAGATCTTTAAGAAAGGAGGGAAATTTTCTGGAACACTGTACTGCAAGAAGAGCATGGGAAAGAACTCATGTGCAGAAGGAAAATCTATTTTAATCTGCCACTATTTTAAGAATCCTTTTCAAAATATATATAATTTCTTCATTTTTTTTTGGCTTTAACTTTTTTTTTCCTTAGGAAAGATTTTTAATAGTTTTCTCTTCCTACTCAAAGAAAACAAGTATTTGTATTTAGGCTGTTTGGTTTTTTTTTAACTTTTTAAATTGTATAGTATAACATATATACAAAGGAAAGAAATAAAAAAGCAATAGTTTTCAAAGCACTTCTCAACAAGTGGTTACAGGACAGATCCCAAAGTTTGTCATGGGCCACCATACCATCCTCTCAGATTTTTCCTTCTAGCTGCTCCAGAATATAGGAGGCTAGAAGGCTTAAATACTCTTCTATAGTCACAATTCTACTTTTTTCATTCCTTTTTTGTGAACAATAACATATATATATATATATATATATATATATATATATAAGCTATAAACTTCAAAGCACAGCACCACAATTAGTTGTAGAACATATTTCAGACTTTGACATGGGTTACAATTTCACAATTTTAGGTTTTTACTTCTAGCTGCTCTAAAATACTGGAGACTAAAAGAGATATCAATTTAATGATACAGCATTCATATTCATTTGTTAAGTCCTATCTTCTATGTATATTTCCACCATCACCTTTGATCTTTCCATGACTCTCTTTGGGATTTTTGGGGCTATGGCAATTCTAAATTTTTCTAAATATTAGAAGGGTCAGTCACTAATATGGGGTAGGGAGATGGAACTATCTGATGTTCTGGAGAGACTGGGCCTCTTAGGATTCAGGACTTATCTGGATCAGGGACCCATCTGGAGGTTGTAGGTTTCTGGCAAGTTACTCTAGTGCCTGGAACCCTTGTGGAATCTTATATACTACCCTAGGTGTTCTTTAGGATTGGCTGGAATAGTCCTGGTTGGGGGTTGGCAGGTTATGATAGGTAGCAAGGTCTAACTGAAGCTTGCGTAAGAGCAACCTCCAGAGTAGCCTCTCGACTCTATTTGAACTCTCTCTGCCACTGATGTTTTAGTAATTACATTTCTTTTCCCCCTTTTGGTCAAGATGGAATTATTGATCCCATGGTGCCATGTCTGGATTCATTCCTGGGAGTCATCTCCCATGTTGCCAAGGAGACTTTCACCCCTGGATGTCATGTCCCACGTAGCGGGGAGGGCAATGATTTCACTTGCAGAGTTGGGCTTAGAGAGACTGAAGCCACATCTGAGCAACAAAAGAGGTCCTCCAGGAGTAACTCTTAGGCATGCCAATAGGTAGTCCAAGCTTCTCTGCTACCTACATAAGCTTCACAAGAGTAAGCCTCATGATCAAGGCCATGGCCTATTGATTTGGGTGTCCCTAAAGTTTGACACAGTATCAGGGGATTCCCTGATGGAAGGTTTAATAGTTTCATATTCTTTCTCCCATCCCTCAGGGGACTTTGCCAATACTTTTTGATTATCTGTTTAATATATTCTAGGACGCTTCTAGGCATTACAATAATCTATACAGGATTAAAGGACCTCTTTCTTATTCTGTGCTTCCTGTGTTTCAGTTGTTCAAATGAGTGTACAGATAGGTTGAATTACATTATGCACTACTGAAAATTTCAGTTCCAGATCCAATAAATCTTTCTTTCACTGATCTCAAAGAGTATGTGTGGTTCTACAATATAGATGCTGTCTTCCTTACCCCTATGTTCTAAATTATTTTAACCCCAACCTGTTCAGCTTCATTCTTATCTCTAAATATCAGGTCATATATATAAAACAGCCCCTCAAAATCCAGAAATAATAATCACCACTACGGACTTAATGTGTCTGCTCTAAAAGCTTACAATCTAGGCCCCTGTTTTCTTATAAGCATTTTCTAAAGGTGACCATACATTGTTGTTTTTTTGTTTCTGGCTTATTTTGTCTCACCAAATGTCCCACATGTTCATTCACATCGTTGCATGCCTCATGACATTGTTCCTTTTTATAGAAGCACAATGAATGAAAGTTCATAAGAATATACCATCGTTCACCAATCTCCTTCTCTATCAGTACATCCTTCAGCCACCTGCATTCATTGGGCATCATGTAGAGGGCCCAAAGTCCACAGTCCATCAACATTCTCAATTTTAGATAATTTCATCGTTCCCAAGAGATAGAAAACCAATAAACACACCCTCCCCAAATTGGACATCCAAACCTCCTCTTAACTCTTGTCTCTCCCTTCATTATTTACCTCTGCTGTTGCTGTGGCAGTGCTGATGGTTTCCTTTTGAACATAGCTCATAGTGTGCAATAGCAGTTTCCCTCCTATACCCTGGACTTAAACACTTTTAGTAAGTAATTCTTATGAGAACTCATTCATATTTCTAGTGTGAGTCAGTGGGACATATAGGTCTATACTACCCCTTTCAATCTTGTTCATCTTCAATATTAAAGTTATATTACTTCTAGACCCACTAGAGAATCACCTTCATGCCTCTCTATTCTCTTACATTGGAGTTCAACCTCATTAGCTAACAGTTCACCTATCTCTAGCTTCTATGGATCTCTAAGTCCCGTTTCTTCTGTATTATAAGTCTCTGATTATACCTTTATGCTGGTCATAAAGGTGGACTCATACAGTATCTATCCTTTTGTGTCTGGCTGACTTCACTCAGCATTGTGTCAAGGCTCTTCCATCTTCTCATGTGCTTCAGGACATCATTTTGTCTTGCTGCTGCATAATATTCCATCATATTTATATACCACATTTTGTTGATCCACTCGTCTGTTGATGGGCATTTGGTTTGTTTCCATCTTTTGGTGACTGTGAATAATGCTGCTATGAATATCAGTGTGCAAATGTCTGTTTGTGTCATTGCTTTCAGCTCTTCTGGGTAAATACCAAGTAGTGCTATGGCTGGGTCATAGGGCCAGTCAATATTTAGTTTCCTAAGGAACTGCCAAACAGGCTTCCATAGTGGCTGCACCATTATACATTCCCACCAGCAGTGCGTAAGTGTCCCAGTTTCTCCACACCCTCTCCAACATTTATAGTTTCCTGTTTGTTTAATAGCAGTCATTCTTATACGTGTGAGGTGGTATCTCCTTGTAGTATTGATCTGCATTTCCCTTATAGCCAGTGAAAATGAGCATCTCTTCATGTGCTTTTGAGCCATCTGTATTTGCTCTTCAGAAAAAATGCCTATTCATATCTTTAGCCCATTTTATAATTGGATTGTTTGTTCTTTTGTTGTTGAGTTGTATGATTACTTTGTATATACAGGAAATCAAACCTTTGTCAGATATATGATTTCCAAATATTTTCTCCCATTGAGTTGGCTGCCTCTTCACCTTTTTGACAAAGTCTTTTGAGGTGCGGAAGCATTTGATTTTGAGGAGTTCCCATTTATCTATTTTTTTCTTTTGTTGCTTGTGCTTTGGGTGTCAAGGTTAGGAAACTACCTCCTATTACTTGGTCTTGGAGATGTTTCCCTACATTTTACTCTAGAATCTTTATGGTGCTAGTTCTTATATTTAGGTGTTTGATCCACTTTGAGTTAATTTTGTGTAGGGTGTAAGATAGGGGTCCTCTTTCAGTCTCTTGCCTATTGATATCCAGTTCTTCCATGCCCAATTATTGAAAAGACTATTTTGTCCCAGTTCAGAGGATTTGAGAGTCTTGTCAAAAATCAGTTGACCATAGATTTGGTGGTCTATTTCTGCACTCTCGTTTCAATTCCATTGGTCAATGCTTCTGTCTTTGTGCCACTACCACGCTGTTTTGACCACTGTGGCTTTATAATAGGTTTTAAAGTCATGGAGTGTTAATCCTCCCACATTGTTCTTCTTTTTTAGGATGCTTTTAGCTATTCGGGGTCTCTTTCCCTTCCAGATGAATTTGGTAGTTAGCTTTTCCAAATCTTCAAAGTAGGCTGTTGGAAATTTGATTGGTACTGTGTTGAATCTATTGATCAACTTGGGGAGAATTGACATCTTAACTATATTTAGCTTTCCTATCCATGAGCAGGGAATGTCTTTCCACCTATTTAGATTTCTTTGATTTCTTTTAGCAATGTTATGTAGTTTTCTGTGTACGAGTCCTTTACATTCCTAGTTAAGTTCATTCCTAAGTATTTGATTCTTTAATTGCTATTTTGAATGGATTTTTTTCCTTAACTGACTCCTCAGCTAGCTCATTGCTTGTGTATAGAAATGTTACTGATTTTTGCACGTTAATTTTATATCCCGCCACCTTGCTGAATATGTTTATTAGCTCAAGTAACTTTGCTGTAGATTTCATATCATCTGCAAATAATGAGAATTTCACTTCTTCCTTTCCAATTTGGATGCCTTTTATTTTTTATGTCCTGCCTAATTGCTCTAGACAGAACTTCTATCACAATGTTGAATAATAGTGGTGACAGTGGGCATCCTTGTCTTGTACCTGATCTTAGGCGGAAGGCTTTCAGTCTCTCTCCATTGAGTATGATGCTGGCTATCAATTTTTCATACATTCCCTTTATCATATTGAGGTAGCTACCTTTGATTCCTATCTTTTGGAGTGTTTTTATCAGAAAAGGATGCTGAATTTTGTTGATGCTTTTTTGGCATCAATCGAGATGATCATGTGATTTTTCCCTTTTGATTTGTTAATGTGCTGTATTACATTAATTGATTTTCTTGTGTTGAACTATCCTTGCATTCCTGGTATAAACCCCACTTGGTCGTGGTGTATAATTCTTTTAATGTGCTGTTGTATTTGATTTGCTAATATTTTATTGAGAATTTTTGCATCTATGTTCATTAGGGAGATTGGCCTGTAGTTTTCCTTTCTTATAGCATCTTTACCCAGCTTTGGTATTGTGACAGTTAGATTCAGTTGTCAACTTGGCCAGGTGAAGGCACCTCGTTCTGTTGCTGTGGACTTGAGTCAATGGTACGTGAACCTCATCTGTTGCTAATTACATCTGCAGTCGGCTAGGAGGCATGCCTGCTGCAATGAATGATGTTTGACTTAATTGGCTGGTGCTTAAATGAGAGAGCACAATGTAGCACAGCCTAAGCAGCTCAGCATACCTCATCTCAGCACTTGCAGCTCAACCCAGGCCTTTGGAGTGCAGAAAGGAATCACCCCGGGGAAAGTTGTTGGAACCCAGAGGCCTGGAGAGAAGGCCAGCAGAGATCACCCTGAGCCTTCCCACATAAGAAAGAACCTCAGTGGAAAGTTAGCTGCCTTTCCTCTGAAGAACTAACAAAATAAATCCCCTTTTATTAAAAGCCAGTCCATCTCTGGTGTGTTGCATTCCGGCAGCTAGCAAACTAGAACAGGTATTTAAATGATATTAGCTTCATAAAGTGAGTTAGGTAGTCTTCCTTTTTCCTCCATTTTTTGGAAAAGTTTGAGAATGATTGGTGTTAGTTCTTTATGGAATGTTTGATAAAATTCCCCTGTGAAGCTATCTGGCCCTGGGCTTTTCTTTGTAGGAAGATTTTTGAAGACTCATTGAATCTCTTTACTTGTGATTTGTTTGTTGGGATCTTCTGTTTTTTCCTGAGTCAGTGTAGCTTGTTTGTGTGTCTCCAGGAATTTGTCCATTTCATCTAAGTTGTCTAACTTGTTGGCATATAGTAGTCCATAGTATCCTCTTATGATTTCTTTTATTTCTTTAGGGTTTGTGGTTACGCACCCCTTCTCATTCCTGATTTTATTTGCATCCTCTCTCTTTTTTCTTTGTCAGTCTTGCTAGTGGCCCATCAATTTTATTGATTTTCTCATGAAACCAACTTTCGGTTTTATTGATTCTTTCTATTGTTCTTTTTTCTCCCATTCATTTATCTCTACTTTAATCTTTGTTATTTCTCTTCTCCTATTTGCTTTGGGGTTAGTTTACTGTTCTCTCTCAAGTTCCTCTAGGTTTGCTGTTAAGTCCTCGATTTTTGCTCTTTCTTGCTTTAATATAGGCATTTAGGGCAATAAATTTCCCTCTCAGCACAGCATTTGCCATATCCCATAAGTTCTGATAAGTTCTATTCTCATTTTAATTCATCTCCAGATAGCTACTGATTTTTCTAACAATTTCTTCTTTGACCCATGGGTTGTTTAAGAGTGTGTTATTTAATCTCCATATATTTGCGAATGTTCTCATTCTTTGATGGGTATTGAGATCCAGCTTCACCCATTGTGATCAGAAAAAAAGTGCTGTGAATAATTTAAATATTTTTTAATTTATAAAGACCTGTTTTGTGCCCCAGAATATGATCTATCCTGGAGAATGTTCCATGAACACTAGAGAAGAATGTAAAACCTTGTGCTTTGGGGTGCAGTGACCTATATATGTCTGTTAGGTCTAATTCATTTATCAAGATGTTTAACTTCTCTATTTCCTTGTTGATCTTCTGTCTGGTTGTTCTATCTATAGAGGAGAGTGGTGTATTGAAATCTCCTACTATTATTGTTGAAACATCTATTGCTCCCTTCAGTTTTGCCAATGTCTGCCTCATGTAATTTGGAGCTCCATGATCGGGAACATAAGCATCTATGATTGTTATATCTTCTTGGTGAATTGATACTTTAATTAATATATAGTGTTCTTCTTTGTCTATTATGATGTCTTTACATTTAAAGTCTATTTTGTCTGATATCAGTATAGCTACTCCTGCTTTCTCTTTTGGTTAAAACTTGCATGGAAAATCTTTTTCCATCCTTTCACTTTCAATCTATTTGTATCCTTGCATCTAAGATGACTCTCTTGTAAGCAGCATATAGCTGGAATATGTTTCTTAATCCATTTTTGCCAATCTGTATCTCTTAATTGGTAAGTTTTGTCCATTAACATTCAAAGTTACTAGTGAAAAGGCGTTTCTTGATTCCACCATCTTATCTTTTAATTTTATTTGTCAGATCTATATATTCTTTTTGCTCTTCCTTTTTGTATTCTTTAAATTACCTTAGTGGTACTCTTCAATTCTGTGCCCTCCTCCAGACCTCTCTCTCCTGTCTTTTTTTTTTTTCAGCCAGCAGAACTCCTTTAGTATTTCCTGTAGGGCCAGTCTCTTGTTTACAAATTCTTTCAGGACTTCTTTGTCTGTGAAAACTTTAACCTCTCCCTCAATTTTGAAGGACAGTTTGGCTGGGTACAGAATTCTTGGCTGGAAGTCTTTCTCCTTCAGGGTCTTGAATATATCATACCACTGCCTTCTTGCCTCCAGGGTGCTAGTTGACTACTCTGAACTAACTCTTATTTGATTTCCCTTGTATATAGTAGATTGTTTTTCTCTTGCCACTTTCAGGATTTTCTGTTTCTTTTCAACATTTGACGTTGGGGAAGGCCTATTTGATTTTATTCTGTTTGGAGTTCTTTGGGCTTCTGTGACTTTTATATTAATGTGCTTTATGAGGGTTGGGAAGTTTCCCTCCATTATATCCTCGACTACTTTTCCTAGCCCTTTACTCCTCTCTTCTCTTTCTGGGACACCAATGATTCTTATATTTGCACACTTTGTTTTGTCTATCATTTCCCTGAGTTCCCATTCAATTTTTCCGACTTTTTTGCCATTTGCCATTTTGAATCTTCGAAGTCAATTATCCTGTCCTCTATATCACTTATTCTTTCTCCTGTTTCTTCAAATCTGGTGTTGTGTGCCTCTAGTGTATTTCTTATTTGGTCAACAGAGTCTTTAATCTCTGTGATTTCCACTATTTTTCTATTTGTTCTTTCAAGTTCCTCTTTATGCTCTTCTACTGTCTTCTTGATCTCCTTTATGTCATTTGCTATCCCACTTATTTTATTAAGTAGAGTTGTATGAACATCTTTGATTAGTTGTTCCAATGTCTGTGTCTCCTCTGTGGTTTTAATTTGGTCATTAGGCTGGGCTATATCTGTCTGCATTGTGATATGCTTAGTGATCTTCTGCTGTCTTTGTTGATGTAAATATCTTTTTTAAAATTTTTAAAAAACATAACAACATAGAAACACGAACATTCTTACCACATGATCATTCCATTCTTTGTATATAATAAAAAACTCGCAATATCATCACATAGTTGTATATTTATCACAGTGATCATGTCTTAGAACATTTGCAGCAATTCAGAAAAAGAAATTTTAAAAACCCTCATACACACCACATCCCTTACCCCTCCCTTTCATTGATTGCTAATATTTCCATCTACCCAATATATTTTAGCCTTTGTTTCCCCTATTTTTTTCTATACCCCTTACCACTCCCTTTCACTGATCACTAACATTTCAATCTACTAAAGTCATTTTAACATTTGTTCTCCCTATTATTTATTTATTTTTAATCCATATGTTTTCTCATCTGTTCATCCCGTAGATAAAAGGAGCATCAGACACAAAGTTTTCACAATCAAACAGTCACATTGTGAAAGCTATATCATTTTACAATCATCTTAAGGAAACATGGCTTCTGGAACACAGCTCTACATTTTCAGGCACTCCTCCAACCTCTCCAATATACCTTAACTAAAAAGGTGATATCTATATAATGCATAAGAATAACCTCCAGGGCGGGCCACGGTGGCTCAGCAGGCAAGAACGCTCGCCTGCCATGCCAGAGGACCTGGGTTCGATTCCCGGTGCCTGCCCATGTTAAAAAAAAAAAGAAAAAAAAGAAAAGAATAACCTCCAAGATAACCTCTTGACTCTGTTTGGAATCTCTCTGCCATTGACACTTTATTTGTCTCGTTTCTCTCTTCCCCCTTTTGGTCGAGAAGGTTTTCTTGTCCCTTGATGCTGAATCTGAGCTCATTCTAGGATTTCTGTCCCACGTTGCCAGGAAGGTCCACACCCCTGGGAGTCATGTCCCATGTAGACAGGGGGAGGGCAGTGAGTTTGCTTGTTCTGTAGGCTGGAGAGAGAGGCCACATCTGAGCAACAGAAGAGGTTCTCTGGGTGTGATTCTTAGGCCTAATTTTAAGTAGGCTTGGCCTATCCTTTGCGGGGATAAGTGTCATAGGAACAAACCCCAAGATTGAGGGCTTGGCCTACTGCTTTGGTTGTCACCACTGCTTGTGAGAATATTAGGAATTCTCCACATGGGGAAGTTGAATTTTCCCCCTTTCTCGCCATTCCCCCAAGGGGACTTTTCAAACACATTTTTATTCACGGTTCAAATTACTCTGGGATTTATTGAGACATTACTCTGGACAAACCTACAAAATCTCATGCCCTACTCAAGGTTCCATGTGCTTATGGAACTGTACAATAAACTGTCCACTTAAGTTATATTAGGAAATGCACTAGTCAAAATATAAATTTTGTACCAAATAAACATTTTTTCTTTAGTCTCATACATAAGTTAAAATTTTTAAATATTAATTACTATCAATTTTCAATACCCTGCAGTAATGACATTCCTATGTTCTTCCTCATGCAAAAACAATTTTTTAAATTTATACATTTAGTCACTATCATTATACACTCTAGGCATTCCTAGATTATACCATCTCAGTCATTATCGTCTTTCTTTCTGATTTCATTTGTGCCCCCAGCCCTCCTCCCTCTACCATTCTCACATTCAGCTTCATTCAGTGTTTTAACATAATTCTATTACAGTTAGGTGGTATTATGCTACCCATTTCTGAGTTTTTATATTCAGTCCTGTTGCACAATCTGTATCCCTTCAGCTCCAATTACCCAATATCTTACCCTATTTCTATCTCCTGATGGCCTCTGTTACCAATGAAATTCTCCAAATTTATTCACTAATGTCAGTTCATATCAGTGAGACCATACAGTATTTGTCCTTTTGTTCCTGGCTAATCTCACTCAGCATAATGTCCTTAAGGTCCATCCCTGTTATTGCATACTTCATAACTTTATTGTGTCTTACAGCTGCATAATGTTCCATCGTATGTATATGTTTGTTTAGCCACCCATCTGTTGATGGACATTTGGGCTGTTTCCATCTCTTGGCACTTGTAAATAATGCTGCTGTAAACATTGGTGTGCAAATGTCCACTTGTGTCCTTGCCCTCATGTCCTCCGAGTAGCTACCTAGCAATGGTATTGCTGGATCACATGGCAATTCTATACTTAGCCTCCTGAGGAACTGCCAAATTGCCTTCCAAAGCGGTTGTTCCATTTTACATTCCCACCAACAGTGGATAAGTGTGCCTCTTTCTCCACATCCTCTTCAGCACTTGTCATTTTCTGTTTTATTGATAATGGCCATTCTGGTGGGTGTGAAATGAGATCTCATTGTGGTTTTGGTTTGCATTTCCCTAATAGCCAAGGAAGTTGGGCATCTTTTCCTGTGCCTTTTGGCCATTTGTATTTCCTCTTCTGAGAAGTGTCTGTTCATGTCTTTTGCCCATTTTGTAACTGGGTTCTTTGTCTTTTTGTTGTTGAGTTGAACAATCTATATATTCTGGATACTAGACCTTTATCTGATATATCATTTCCAAATATTGTCTCCCATTGTGTAGGCTGTCTTTTTACTTTCTTGACAAAGTTCTTTGATGCACAAAAGTGTTTAATTTTGTGGAGTTCCCATTTATTTATTTCTTCAATGCACATTCTTTGGATGTAAGATCTAGGAAACCGCCTCCTATATTAAGATTTATAAGCTATTTCCCTACATTTTCTTCTAAAAGTTTTATGGTCTTAGCTCTAATGTTTAGGTCTTTGATCTATTTTGAGTTAATTTTTGTATAGGGTGTGACATATGGCTCCTCTTTCATTCTTTTGTATGTGGATATCCAGTTCTCCAAGCACCATTTACTGAAGAGACTATTCTGTCCCAGGTGAGTTGTCTTGACTGCCTTATCAAAGATCAATTGCCCATAGATGAGAGGGTCTATATCTGAACACTCCATTTGATTCCATTGGTCAGTATATCTATCTTTATGCCAGTACCATGCTGTTTTGACCACTGTAGCTCTATAATATGCCTTAAAGTCAGGTAGTGTGAGACCTCTGACTTCATTTTTCTTTCTCAGGATATTTTTAGCTATGCCCTTCCAGATAAATTTGGTTATTGGTTTTTCTATTTCTGCAATGCAAGTTTTTGGGAATTTATTGGTATTGTATTGAATATATAAATTAATTTAGGTAGAATTCACATCTTAACTATATTTAGTCTTTGCATCCATGAACACAGTATGCCCTTCCATTTATTTAGGTCTTCTGTGATTTCCTTTAGCAATTTCTTGTAATTTTCTTTGTATAGGTCTTTTGTCTCTTTAGTTAAATTTATTCCTAAATATTTTATTCTTGTGGTTGCAATTGTAAATGGAATTTTTTTCTTGATTTCCCCCTCAGATTGTTCATTACTAGTGTATAGAAACACTACAGATTTTTGAGTATTGATCTTGTAACCTGCCTCTTTATTGTACTCATTTATTAGCTCTAGTAGTTTTGCTGTGAATTTTGGGGGGGTTTTGACATATAGTGTTATATAATCTGCAAACAGTGAGAGTTTTACTTCTTCCTTTCCAATTTTGATGCCTTGTATTTCTTTTTCTTGTCTAATCGCTCTGGCTAGAACTTCCAACACTAAGTTGGATAACAATGGTGATAGTGGAATCTTTGTCTTATTCCTGATCTTAGGGGGAAGCTTTCAGTTTTTCCCCATCAAGGATGATGTTATCTGTGGGTTTTTCACATATTCCCTTCATCATGTTGAGGACATTTCCTTCTATTCCTATCCTTTGAAGTGTTTTCAACAAGAAAGGATGTTGAACTTTGTCAAATGCCTTTTCTGCATCAATCGAGATGATCATGTGGTTTTTCTGCTTTGATTCGTTAATATGGTGTATTACATTAATTGATTTTCATTTGTTGAATCATCCTTGCATACTTGGGATGAATCTACTTGGTCATGGTGTATAATTCTTTTAATGTGGTGCTGGAATCGATTTGTAAGAATTTTGTTGAGGATTTTTGCATCTACATGCAAATAGAGAGATTGGTCTGTAGTTTTCTTTTCTTGTAATATCTTTCTCTGGGTTTGGTATGAGGATGATGTTAGCTTCATAGAATGAGTTAAGTAGCATTCCCTCCTCTTCAATTTTTTGAAGAGTTAGAGCAGAATTGGTACTAATTCTTTCTTGAATGTTTGCTAGAATTTACATGTAAAGCCATCTGGTCCTGGACTTTTCTTTTGGGGGAGCTTTTTAATGGCTAACTGAATTTCTTTACTTGCAATTGCTTTGTTGAGGTCATTCATTTCTTCTCAAGTCAATGTTGGTTGTTCATGTCTTTCTAGGAAGTTGTCCATTTCATCTACATTGTCGAGTTTATTTGCATAAAGTTGTTCATAGTATCCTCTCATTACCTCCTTTATTTCTGCGGGGTCAGTGGTTATGTGTCCTCTTCCATTTCTGATTTTATTTATTTCATCCTCTCTCTTCTTTTTGTCAACCTCGCTAAGGGTCCATCAATCTTATTGATTTTCTCATGGAACCAACTTCTGGTTTTGTTGATTTTCTTGATTGTTTTCATGTTCTCAACTTCATTTGTTTCTGCTGTACTCTTCGTTATTTCTTTCCTTTTGTTGGCTTTGGGGTTAGTTTGCTATTCTTTCTCTAGTTCCTCCAAGTGGACAGTTAATTCGTCCATTTTTGCTCTTTCTTCTTTTTTTGATATAGGCATTTAGGGCAATAAATTTCCCTCTTAGCACTGCCTTTATTACATCCCATAAATTTTAATATGTTGTGTTTTCATTTTCATTTGCCTCAAGATATTTACTGATTTCTCTTGTCATTTCTTCTTTGACCCACTGGTTAAGAGTGTATTGTTGAGCCTCCACATATTTGTGAATTCTCTGGCTCTCTGCCTATTATTGATTTCCAATTTCATTCCTTTATGATCTGAGAGAGTGTTTTGTATGATTTCAATCTTTTTAAACTTTTTGAGACTTGCATTGTGACCCAGCATATGGTCTATCCTTGAGAATGATCCATAAGCACTGGAGAAAAAGATGTATCCTGATGTTGTGGGGTGTAATGTTCTATAAATGTTGTCTAGCTCATTTATTGTATCATTCAAATTCTTTGTTTCTTTATTGATCCTCTGTCTAGATGTTCTGTCCATTGATGAGAGTGGGGAATTGAAGTCTCCAGCTATTATAGTAGATATGTCTTTTTCTCTTTTCAGTGTTTTCCTCATGTAATTTGGAGCATTCTGGCTCAGTGTATAAATATTTATGATTGTTATGTCTTCTTGTTGAGTTGTTCCTTTTATTAATACATAGTGTCCTCTTTGTCTCTTTTGTTTTACATTTGAAGCCTAATTTGTTAGATATTAGTATAGCTACTCCTGCTCTTTTCTGATTGTTATTTGTATGAAATCTTTTCCCAACCTTTCATTTTCAACCTATGTTTATCACTGGGTCTAAAATGCATCTCCCATAGACAGCATATAGATGAATCCTGTTTTTGAATCCATTCTGCCAATCTATGTCTATAACATTAAATCTATAACATTTAATGTTATTACTGTATGGTTAATACTTTCTTTTACCATTTTGCCTTTTGGATTTTATGTGTCACATATAATATTTCTTCTTTTTTGCCTTTACTGATAGTCTTCCTTTCTACACTCTTCTCCACACCTCTTTCTCCTGTCTTTTCGTATCTGCTTCTAGTGTTCCCTTTAGTATTTTTTGCAGAGCCAGTCTCTTGGTCACAAATTCTCTCTGTGATTTTTTGCCTGAAAATGTTTTAATTCCCCCCTGATTTCTGAAGGACAATTTTGCTGGATATAGAATTCCTGGTTGGCATTTTTTCTCTTTTAGTATCTTAAATATATCATACCACTGTTTTCTTGCCTCCATGATTTCTGCTGAGAAATTTACACATAGTGTTATTGAGCTTCCCTTGTATGTGATGGATTGTTTTTCTCTTGCTGCTTTCAAGATTCTCTCTTTCTCTTTGACATCTGATATTCTGATTAGTAAGTGTCTTGGAATATGTCTATTTGAATCTATTCTGTTTGGGGTATACTGCACTTCTTGGATCTGTAATTTTAAGTCTTTCATAAGAGTTCAGAAAGTTTCCATTTTTAATTTCCTCCATTAGTTTTTCTCCCCCTTTTACCTTCTCTTCTCCTTCTGGGACTCCCACACCATGTATATTTGAGTGCTTCATGTTGTCATTCAATTCCCTGAGTCCCTGCTTGTATTTTTCCATTCTTTTCCCTATATTTTCTTTTTCTTGTCGGATTTCAGGTGTCCTGTCTGCCAGTTCACTAATCCTATCTTCTGCCACTTGAAATCTAACATTCTAGGTTTCCATTCTTTTTTTCATCCCTTCTACTGTTCCTTTCATTCCCATCAGTTCTGTGATTTGTTTTTTCAGACTTTTGATTTCTTCTTTTTTTCATTCCTTGCCTTCTTTATACCTCCCTCAATTCATTGACTTGACTTTTGATGAGGTTTTCCATGTCTGTTCGAACATTCTGAATTGTTTCAACTCCTGTATCTCATTTGAATTGCTGGATTGTTCCTTTGACTGGGCCATATCTTCAATTTTCCTAGTATGATTCATTATTTCTTGCTGGCACCTAGGCATTTAATTTCCTGAGTTCATTCTGGAGATTGTTTTCACTTTTTTTACTTAGGATTTTCTTGCTGGATGACTTTGTTGTCTATCTGTTCTCTGACATTCAGTTCAGCTTATTCTAGACCTCTAGCTTAGGTTTTGTTTAACAGACCAGAATTTTTCAGTTCTTGTTTTCTTGTTTCTTGCTGTGCCTTTTTTTTTTTTACCCCCTTAGGAGGGTCTACTTAGGAATCATAGACCCAGTCAGATTTTCCCAGACCAAACTGGCCTCCTTTCAGGGGGAAAGAGTCACCCGCATCAGTTTTCTCTGAAGGTGAGACCCAGCAGGTTGAAGGACTTTCCTTTGAAGCCTCTGGACTCTGTGTTTTTCCTATCCTGCCCAGTATATGGTGCTTGTCTGCTTGCAGGTCTTACCAGCATAAAATGATGTGGTGCCTTTAACTTTAGCAGACTCTCCCTGCTGGGGCATGGTCAAGAGAGAGGAGAGGTTGTAGGCTGGCTTTAATGGCTTCAGTTTTCCAGACCCTGGGGTCTGAATTCCTTGAGGGAGGGATTCCCCCTGAGCTGAGCCCCACCCCTCTCCTGGGGAAGGCACAGCCTCCAGACAAACTTTCAAACAAGCTTAATTCTGCCAGTGCCTGCATCAACTGGCGCCTGAGAAGCCCTGCAGCTGTATCCAAAGAGCAGTCAAGCTGTAGAAACATAGCCATAAAACAGAAAAGAAAAAAAAATCCTTTTAAGAGCAGGACCCCCATTCCTCAGGTTTGCCGATTAAGAGCTTAAGTTGGTACGTTACACTGTGTATCTCCAGGTCCTACATGCCCCCTCCTTTCTTTCAAGGCCCAGACCCTTTCAAGTATTTTGTGCAGTCCAATTCAAAAAACCTCTTTTTTTTTTCCATCAGCCCTGCCCCCTCCATCCCGAGGCAAAACCCAGCAACCTCAGCTTTTAATCAAGGTTCAGCTGAGCTGGGGGCCTATTTTTAGTAGTCAGAATTCGTTCATTAGTTCCACAGTTGGAGCTTGGTTGTGCTCAGCCCCTGTTGCTAGTAAAATCTCTTTCCTTTCCCCTCTGGGAAGCAGCCTGTTGGGGAGGGGCGCCGGCCACTGTGGCGTGGGGGACTCACGGTTCTGGGTGGGCTCACAGCTGGTCTGGCTTGTCCAGACTGGAGTATGCTCTGTGTCCAGTCACTGACATGGCCCCAGCAGTTGTTCTGTACTGTTCTTGGCTATTTACTAGCTGCTCTGGGGGATGAACTAAATCCCACATCTCACTGAGCCGCCATCTTGGCTCCTATTTCCCCTTCAGAAAGGGCATGTAAATATCTTGATTGATTTACTTTGGGAGTTGATTTCTTTCAGTAGACTAAGGCTTTGTGTTTGCTGGATGGTTGTACAGCATGGAGCAGGGCACGGGGTGGAGCACTCAGTACGGATTTGTTTCAGGGCAGTTATAGGCACAGGTTGAGGATGTTTCGCTGATGCCTGTAAACATGGGCGCCCAGTGGCCAGGGAGGATGTAGCTGTGTGGATGTTCCAGTCTCAGGGTTGTAACCCTGATGTGCACTGGTCTAAGGCACAGGGCCCTTTGTGCGCATGTGTAGAGCTGTGACAGCAGGTTGGCATTACTCCCTCGTGGATTGGGGGCAGATGTGACCCAGCTAGGCAGGTCAGCACTTTCTCAGCGCTGGAAGTGAGGCTGAGGGCTGTGCGCATGCGCGGTTCTAGGACTGCTGTAAAGTGCGGTTCCCGAGCTGAATGGGGAACCATTCATGATTGGAGGCCCATGTGCATGCGTGGACCTGTTAGTGCTGTAAAGGGATGTGCTGAGCTCAGGGAGGGTGGGGTGAGGCTGTGCAACACTATGGGCAGGGGTGGGGGCGGGATAACCTAGGTATGAAGGTTATTGCCCGCACGGGCAACAGCCTGCAGGGAACAGGGAGTGGGTGGTAGTGCTTGGGAGGGTTACAGGTACATGCACTGTGGGCTGGTGGGGTGGGGGTGCCTGGAGCACAGGGAATGGGAGAGGGTGACGGGGTTCAGGTGTGTGTGGTGTGGGGTGGGTCACCGGTCATAGGGCTGCGCTGGTGAGGGTAGCATGCCCAGGGGACGTGCCCTGGCTTACTTCCTACTCCTGCGCTCCATTCCATGCACTCCTACGGGCTCCATGGCTCCGCACCTGTGCGCCAGGCTCAAGCTTCTGCCTCTCAGTTCCTCCACCTCTGCAACCAGGGCTGCCACATGTGGTGCAGAAGGCTCTCCCATATCAGCTGCACTCCCGAACTGCCACCTCAGTCGTCCTCCTGTCCCTTCTCTAACTTTTCCCTGGAGCAGGGCTAAGCTCGAGCTACTCTATTCAGCTATCTTTTGGCTTTACCTTTTATATAAACAAGTTTTATATAGTTAAATGTATTAAAAATTGGGACACACACCCCCCAAAAATGTTTTGAGAAATAAAAGTGACACAGAAAAGACAGCTTAAGAGAAACCTAAGTATGAGGAAAGATTATGCTCTCCTGATAAAATACAACCAGAAACTAATTGGAAAATAAAATTATTACAGGAAAAGAGAAACCCCAAGGATCTAATTGTCCCATTGAGAGATGCAGCTTCTTCTCGTGTGGTATCTGATTTAGTAAGTTTCATTGATGAGATTCCTAAGACCTGGCTTGTTCTGAAGTTCTATGTGAAATTTAGTTGCAAAATTAGTGAAGAATTAGGGTCCTTTTTCCTTGTATGTCTTGGAATTGAACATGAATTTCCTGTTTGGAATTGAATGTAAACTATTTTGAGGTGAACACTGGTGGTTGTAGAGTCAAAAGTGCCTGGGGTTTGAAATTTTTGCCTTTTAATACCAACTATGCCTTCATTTCATCTGTTTGCCTTAGTCACTATAAAGTCTTGCTCTTCAGGGTGGTGAATAAAATGCAATACTTAACATTTTTTCTGTTTAAGAAAAAAACAGTATTTTATTCATAATAAAATCTGAATATTTGTAACACTTCCAAAACATTTTTTAAGTGCCCGGGTTTGAGATCATATTAGATAGGCATTAATGGAGGAAATGTTAAGAGATGCCCAGATTTGAAGTCATGACAAAGAGGCAGTGATGGTGCAAGGGTTAATAGAGGCCCAAATTCAAGATCAGGACTGAAGCTACTTGCGGTTGAAATGGGGCACAAGGGTGCTGATCACAAAATATTTAACAGAAGTCCAAGTTCAAGGTCAGATCAGGAGAGAATTGCTGGTGGAATCCTATGCAGAAGCCTTGGCTTGAGATTTAACTGGTGGTACACTGGTGGGATAATAATTAACAAAGGCCCAGCTTCAAGCTCAGACCAGAGAGGCTCTTGATGGAAACTAACAAGTGCACAGGTTCAAAGTCAGACAAAGGGCACTGACCATGGAATAGTTAATAGAGCAAGATTTTAGGCAAGGCTAGAGCAGCATTGATAGTGGAATAGTTAACAGAGCTCAAGATTTGACATCAAGCGAAAGGCACACTGATAATGGACCAGTTAACAGAGGCCTGAGTTTGACCAATAACATTTTTAATTCATTGCTTATTTGTTCATGATCTATTTTCGCTTAGGTTGCTAGTCAAGAAAAAGTCTCACGAGGAGGAATTTAAGGCAGAATGTCAACTCTGCCACCTCAGAATTGCACAAGGAGGAAAATGCAAAATCCTGTCCAAGAACAAGCATGATCAAGCATTTTGATTCCAGATTCAATAACATGAAAGAGTGTGGAGAAAAATAGAAAGTGTTAAAAGAGGTTGCCCAAAATTATCTTGCCCATACACTAACTTTAGCTGAAACCAAGCATCTATTTGGTGTTACATAATATGTAGAAAAGAATGAACTTAGCAGGCCTGAACTGCTCTCCTTGGAAAGCCCACTTGCAAGGTTGGCCCTTGGCCTGTGGCTGGGAACTTGGATTTCAGAAGGGTTCCCACCATTCTCTAACTGACAAGAGTGACTCACTGTGCCTAAACTGTTTGAACAAATAGTGTGATGTATGCTGAAAATCTGCTTTTCTCTGGGAATCTGGAATTTTGGTACATGCTAGGCAGAGGGTACCTATGTGAATAATCCTGATAAAAACCTTGGACTGCTGGGCTTATGCAATCTTCCCTGATAGACAACATTTCATGTGTTGTTACAACTCATTGCTGGAGGAATTAAGCATGTTCTGTGTGCCTCCACTGGGAGAGGACTTTTGGAATCTTGTGCATGGTTTTTCTTGTACTTTGCTCCAAAGGCCTTTTACCATTGCTGATTTTCCTCTGTACCCTTTTGTGGAATAAATCATGGCCATGAAAACAATTAGATGCTAGGTTTTGTGACTCCTCCTAGCAAACCACTGAACGTGGGGTGGTCTTGGGGACCTCCAACACACATAAGTATATCTCAACCACATGGATGATCCAGCTCACTGTTTTTTGTTTTTTAGGTTTTTTGGCATGGGCAGGCTCCAGAAATTGAACCCAGATCTCTGGCATGGCAGGTGAGAATTCTGCCACTGAGCCACCATTGCACCGCCCTTCCAACTCACTGTTATCCTTATCTCATCACCATTTACCTTAAGGTCTGCCAGAAGTACCAGTTAGGAGTGCTTTGGCTGAAAGTAACCAAACTGTCAAATAAAGAAGATCAAATAAACAGGAGATTGTTTTTCTCTTCTGTTTTGATTTGCCAAAGCTGCCAGAATGCAAATTACCAGAAATAGGTTGACTTTTACAGTGGGGATTTATTAGCTTACAAATGTAAAGTTCTAAGCCTATGAAAATGTCCAAATTAAGGCATCAATGGGACAGTATCTTCTCTGAAGAAAGGCTGCCAGCATCCAGAACACCTCAGTATCCAGGCTACTGCTGTCATATGGCTGGCGTCTGCAGGTCCTTCTTTCCCAGGTTTTTTTGTTTTCAGCTTCTACCTTCAGCGGCTTCTTCTCTCAGCTTCTGTGGGCATGTCCTTGTCCTCAGCTTCTCTGGGGGCTTCTCTCTATGAGCCTCTCTTAATTTAATCTCTACTTCTGTGTCTGGTTTGTCCTCTTATAAAGTACTCTAGCAAGGGGATTAAGACCTACCTTGAATGGGGTGGGTCACATTTCAATTGAAATAACATAATCAAAAGTTTCCACCCAAAACAGGTCTATAACCACAGGAATGGATTAAAAGAACATGGCCTTCAGGTAGACCTTACTACCTATCATAACCTGTCAAAACCCAACCAGGACCATTCCAACCAATCCTAAAGAACACCTAGGGCAATATATAAGATTCCATAAGGATTCCAGGCACTAGAGTTACTTTCCAGAAACCTACAACCTCTAGATGGGTCCCTGGTCCAGATAAGTCCTGACACCTAGCCCAGCCTTTCCAGAACATCAGATAATTCCATCCCCCTACCCCATATTAGTGACAGACCCTTCCAATATCAAAAATTTAGAATTGCCATAGCCCAAACAACCCCAAAGAGAAGTATGGAAAAATTAAAGGTGATGGTGGAATTATACATAGAAGATAGGACTTAACAAAGGAATATGATTGCTGAATCATTAAATTGATATCTGTTTTAGTCTCCAGTATCTTAGAACAGCTAGAAGTAAAAACCTAAAATTGTGGAATTGTAATCCATGTCAAACTCTGAAATATGTTCTACAACTAATTGTGGTACTGTGCTTTGAAATTTATTGTTTTTGTATAGATGTTATTTTTCACAAGAAAAAGAAAAAAATGTCAATTGTGATGATAAAAAAATATTTATGCCTTCTAGCCTCCCATATTCTGGAGCAGCTAGAAGGAAAAATCTGAAAGGATAGTATGGTAGCCCATGACAAACTCTGGGATCTGTCCTGTAACTACTTGTTGAAGAGTGCTTTGAAAACTATTGCTTTTTTATTTGCTTTGAATATATGTTATATTATAAAATTAAAAAGTTAAAAAAAAAGAACATGGCCTTTTCTGGGATACAGAACAGCTTTTAAACCACCACATCCTCCAACAATGCTGCTGGTGTTGGTTCAGTGTCCCAACACTGCTAGGTCAGGTTAGGGTCTCTGTGACTACGTGGACTGACCCTAACGGTCTCAAAATGTTATCATAGTTGCCATTGATGCATCTGAGTGTGGGGACATTTGGAGCTGGAGGGAAGGAAGCAAGAAGAGCCAAAGCCTCTGACATTTCTAGTAACTTGGTTTTGGGATCACAAGACAGGTCATTCATAAGGGATTTGGGTTATTTATCTCCCTATCTATACCCCAAGCTCTCTCTTAACTCAGGGAAGCTCCCCCTTCAAACACTGAACATCAGTTTTTGGTCCTTGAGCTGTTCAGGACTCGAATGTGAGCCATGGGGCAGATGTGGGAGGAGACAGGTTGGTCTGAGGGTTTCCCTGGGGATGGGGAGAGTCCCCATCATCTTCACTCCACAGCAGGAGCCCCTGGGTCAGCCTTTGGGCCTAGGGTTGATCCTACACCAACCTGGAGCTCCAAATACTTAACACTTCTGCCCAGTGCTTGTGGGAAACCCAATGTCCTGCCAGGTGTGGGGGAAGTGCCCTGAGAAACCAGCACAGTCCAGCTGTCTAATGTGACATGATAGAACCGCACAGTCCCCACCTTGACTTGTCTGCTGCCGACACCCCTGGTGCAAGTTCCCATCAGTGCTTGCTTGAACTGTTGCAGCAGTCCCGACTGGTCCTGTTTCCATCCTCACCCTTGTCTGTTCTCTTCACAGCAGCCAGAGGGATCCTGTTAACAACCAAATGAGATCACACCTCTTCTCTGCTCAAAATTCTTCAGTGACTCACCCCTCACTCGGAGGAAAAGCCCAAGCCCTCACAGTGGCCACAAAGTCCCACACTATGTGGTCTCTCTGACCTTATCTACAACCACACCCTGGCCCACCATGTGGCCCGTACAATGTTCCTTCTGGCACATTCCAACCTCAGCACCTGGTTTTCTTTTCCAAAATCAGCACTGGTTTTTTTTTCCAAAATCAGCACTGGTTTTCTTTCTGCCTAGAATGCCTCCTCCCATCCCCTCACCCATCTGCCTCCACTAGAATGTAGGTTTTTATAGGGGATGGATTTCTGTCAGTTTAGGTCACAGCTGTATCCCCAATATGGAAGACAGTTCCTGTCCTACAGAAGGTATTCAATAATGTTTGCTGAATGTGCGACTATGTAAAACACTTAAAACCATGTGTATGACACAGTGGACATTCAGTAAATGCTTACTGAATGAGTGAACAAACATGAGTAAATGAACCCCATTCCATTTTTGATCCTAGAGCTTCCCACTCCTCCCATCACCCCCCCCATGCCCTTCACCAACACCCCCTCCAGGAGACCGGATGTCCAGCCATCAGCACAATCACAGAAACTTTATTTACAAACACAAGGCAGGAGGGGGTGGGAAGGTGGATGATGGCAGGGCTGGAAGGACCCTACTTCTGCTCGCGCCTCCAGACAATGACCATGCCACTGGCATCACTGGAAGCTAGCAGGCTCTCATCGCAGTTGAAGCTGACGTCAAGCACAGGTGCGCTGTGGCCCTGCAGCTTGTTGACAGCAGCCTTTGCTGCCCGCTCCACGTCAAAGAAGTGCACACACATGTCCTCGCTGCCCGTCACTGTCCAGGGAAGAGAGAGGGCATGAGAAGGCACTGAGATGTCCTAGGTGTGAAGTCTCTGAGGTGAGGAGGGATTTATGCCCAGCAGTGAGGTTCAGAGTAGTTTGGGGAGGGGTGGTGTCTCCAAGGATGGGAAGGCACCTAACTGTTCGGATTCTGTAGCCAGAGTAGGTCTCTGAGCTCTTTGGGGGATTGATGTCTCAGGCTGTGAGGTTTCTAAGCTGACTGAGATTTGTGTTTAAAGCATGAGTTCTCTGAGCTGTTGGGAATTGTGGGGCCCGAAATGAGGTTGTTGGGACATGAGAAGTCATGAGGTCCAGGAAATTAGGGCATCCCTGTATCATGATGAGGCCAGATCAGCACCAGCCCTGGTCCCTGTCCCTCCCCAACCACCCAGACACCCTGATCCTGTGGAACTTACCCACACAGGCCCCCTGGCGGAAAGACATGAGGGGGCAGAAGATGCTGCGCACAGGGTGGGAGCTCTGTTCAATGGGGAAGCTCCTCTTCAGCTGCAGGGTCCCCTCATTATCCACTACCCTGAGGGGAGGGTGGGAGAGTGGATCAGAGTGAAGCCCCAGCCCCAGAAGGGGGACCACTGGTAGGCCAGCCTGTGTCCCCACCCCTGAACCTGAGTACTTTTCAAGAAACATGAAATCCAGTTTTGAGACAATGGTATAAACCTGTAAGGTATGAGCTGATGTGTGAGTTTGTGATGGTTCATTATCTGTCTCTGCTGATATAAGTGGGAGCCTCTGCTCCAAAAGCAGCACAAAGAAAGGAAATGGCTGAACAAATTGTGGGACATCTACATCATGAAATACTCCACAGTCATTAATAAGAACAAACTAAAGGCTACTACTGCAGTGGACCTGGGTTAGAAAAGTGAGAAGTGGGAAAGGATGGAGAAGGAGCCCATTTCTGTAAAATAGTAACCTTCCCTCAAAAACATGTGGCTGTGTGTGCATGTCTAGGATTATATGATAGAGAACCAAACATGGAAAGTTACGTATGAAGCTGTTAACATGCTTTGCTGCAGCAGGAAGGGGGAGAGAAGGGAGAGGATGAGGGAACTGAGCAGAATAATTAAGAGTATACATAAATAAAACATTAAAAGTATACATGTCTCTTGAGAAAAAGTGTTTGAAAAGGAGAAGAATAAAATACTAAAATAAAGAGCATCCTGCTAAGCAGTGGTTCTCAGGCCTGGCTAGATACAGGGATGACTTGGGGGACTTTTAAATATACCAATGCCCAATTCCTCCCAAAGCTGCTGATATAGTTGGCCTGGAGTGGGAACTGGGCATTACTGTTTTCAAGTTCTTCAGTTCACGACAATGTGCAGCCCTGGCTGAGAACTGCATTTGGTAATGTGCCAGATGTGAGCAGGGATATTAAACCTAATAAAAAAATAAATGAAGGCAGAAAACAGGAATTTGTCCTCCAGGAACTCTGGTCAATTGAAAAGACAGGGTCTCTCCTAAGGGGGCCTCAGTTTGCTCATCTGTAAAGATAATTTACCTACCTTACAGGGCTGTTGTGAGGATTAAATGAGGTGATACGTATAAAGGCTTCAAATAGGGCATGGACACAGCAACTGCTATGACTATTAGCTGTTACTATTACTGCTACTACTGATATTATTATTCTTGTTATTTTATTACTAAGACGCCCTCAGTGAAAAAAACCTGATGGAAGAGACAGGCACTTGGCCCTTACACGGCTCTGGTCGGATAGGAGAGACAGGTGTTCTGTCTCAGTCTGATTGAGGAGGTAGGCCCTCCACCCCCGGGGAGCACTGACAGGGGTAACCCACCTGTAGAGCAGCAGCTTGTTGAGACAGGCGTTGATAAGCAGCGAGGGGTCCCGGGCCTCACGGCTGACCCAGGAACGGGCGGAGATGCTAGTGACGGGGCTACCTTCGTGCACCACCAGACGCTTGGCTTTCGTTAGCTTTCCTGCAGCAACAGAGGAAGGGGAAGCAAAAGTAAAGGTTGAGGGTGGGGCACAAGGAGGGCAGGACAGGGAGCAATCAGACACAGACCTGGGGTCCGCTTACCTGTAGCCATGTCGAAAAGAAAAGAGAAGACGCTGCCGCGGTCGTCACCTGCCCAGAGCAGCCGGCCAGGGGCATCGAAGGACAAAGCAAGGACCCGGCCTGTCAGCTTGCTGGAGCCACCCTTCACTTTCTTGCCCGTGGAGATGTTCATGACATGCACGTTGTTCTTCGCATTCCCCACCTGTGGGTGGAACCCACACCATCATCCTCCTTCCAGCCAGTCCCTCCTTGTAGCTGACCACAGTGGGGCTGCTGCTGATAGAACTAAAGAGGGTGATGACCTGCAGTCCTGTTCCTGACTGGTCCCTCCAGGAAACTAGAAACAGCCGGGTTGCAGCAGGTAGACTAGAAGGTGACCCTCATCTGCAATCTTCCTCCTGGTCGATCCCTCTCATTATCTGACCAGAGTAGGACAGATTGTATGGGGCTAAATGAGGTCTCAAACCCACAAGGCTGTCCCTTGGTCAGTGCCCCCTGTAGTCTAAACACCATAGTGCTATCCCAGACCTGTGATAATAGTTTTCCCTGCTCCCTGACTTGTCCTTCCTGAACCTTGTAAGACGGCTGTTGATAGATTTACAACGGTCCCAGACCATAAATTCATGCTTGGCCAATTTCCCCTGCATTTTACCCACTAAGGGCCATGTCAGACTTTTAATTTGCTTCCCTTGCACCAACCAATCCTGGAGTCTGACCCCAGTGGAGCTGCCACTGACAGGCGAGATGACGTCTCAAAAGCATAATCCTGTTCCCCAGCCAGGACCTGCCGCAGTCAGAAGACAGGAGAACAGCTGCTGATGGTACCACAGGGGTCCCAAACCTTATAACCCTGTCCAGTACTGGTGACCACTGGAGTTTACCACAGTGGGGCCATCCCAGACCAGTAACTGCACTTCCCTTTCTCTGATGTTTCCCTTAGGGTTTGACCACAGTAGGACTGTATCAATGGGACAACAGGGGTCTTAGAGCCATCATCCTGTCCCCAGGAAGTGCCCCTTCATGCTCTGATTCCCTTGGACAGCCCGAGCCCCCACCCTCCTGACCCAGAGTTCCCTCCCTTGGTGACCGGTTCCCCTGGAGTCTGACCACGGTGAGGTTGTTGTTGACGGGCTGGAAGGTGCAGCAGAGCAATTCAGCGCCATCAGGGTCAGGGATCTCCCGGATGCAGCGGCCATCCTCAGAGGCCCAGATACGCATGGTGGCATCGAGCGAGGTGGACACAAGGATGTCATTGGAGAGGGACCAGGCAAAGTCGGAGACACCACGGGTGTGGCCCCGCAGCACACGGAGCACAGTGGGCGGGGCGGGCACCAGCTGGCACAGTGAGATGCTGCCATCGAGTGAGCAGCAGGCCAGGCGGTGCCGGTCATCATTGGCGAAGCGCACCCTTGGGACTGCAAGGCCAAGGAGCCATTGGTGGGAGTCAGCCCACTCACTGGATGCTTTAGTTTTAAAGTCCCAGCCTGTGTGCTGGGGGCTGTAACCCACTGCCCAAGGCAGATTGGGATCAGTAAAGGGCTTTCTTTGACTGATAAAGGGAGCTGTAACCCCAGAAGGCCCTCTGCCAAAAGCTATATTTTAGCAGGTACTTTGTAATGAAATGAAAGTCTTCTGCAACGTAACAAAGCTCCTACATCTCAGCGAATGCTTTACAGTTACAGTTACAAAAGTCTCAGCAATTTGCCAACCCTTGAGACTATATAACCCACTCTGCCCTTTACAAGGGGATTTGTCTTCAGCAAAGGCTTTGAACTCTTCCAAGTGACATGCAAATCTGGAAGCCTTTTGCAAAGTGCTCTTTTAAGCTCCTGAGGCCCTTCACAGGATACGAAGTACCTGAAATTTTGCAGACTGCTTTGCAGAGGGCTTTTCCATTTGCAAAACGCTTTATGGATTTTAATTTCGTCTTCTGAGGTGTGCAAGAGGCTTTGCATTCCAGAAAAGAGTGCCAGGGGTGGCTGCTAGAGTTTGGGCGAAAGTTTGGTGATGGGACCTGCCACCCCCTGGCTTACCTGCCTCGTCCACATGTTGGTCAAAGACATGGTACATGCCCGCAAAGGCATAGTTCTCACTCAGCGACGTATCCCCAGCCATGGCCCGACTTGCCTCTGCTACCGACGTGGGCACCACACTGCCAGGAGGCCTGACAGGAGGGAGATATGAGTATTTGGCCTGCTATTCCCCTGCGGGCCCTCTCTTCCCCACAAACCCCCAACCTCTCAGTTGCCTCTGGTGCATACCTGTCCTCATAGACAGCACGGTTCATCTGTGCCTGCAGCTGGTAGGAGCCGCGGCTGATGGAACGGCGATGCCCACGGGCCCCCAAGGCCCGAGGATCATCTTCAAAGTCCTGCAAATGGAGAGGGTCAAGATGGGTGCATCCTGAAACAGGCTGTGAGGCCCTGTGATGTGCAGAGCGTTCAAACTATACCCAGGATCCCTTCTCATCATGTCCACCACTGCCACCATCACTACTTGCCTAGGCTACTGCAGTAGCCTTGTAAGTTCCCCTGTAACTGCCCTTGCCCTGCTCAGCAAAGACTCAATAAATGTTTGGTGAACAAAGAACTAACACTCTTCCCCCAGAAAACCATTTGGCATGGTCTCTCACTTCACTGAGATCTTATCTCAATTGTCACCTCCTCAGAGAGGTCTTCCGTGATCACTGCCATCAAATACAGCTCCCTTCTGCCCCCCATGCCAATCCTTTTTCTAATCCCTTCCATTTGCTTTATGTTTCCGTCTTAGCACATCTCACTACCAGACATAGCATGTATTGACTTGGTTATCTGGTTTGCTGTATATTTATTGACCTATGTCTTCTTTATTGCCTGTCCATCAGCCTGTTTATCTTGCATATTATATGTTTATTGACTTATTTATCTTGTATGTCGTCTCTCTCTTTTTTTCTCCTCTGCTGATCCTGAGCACCTGGAACAGAGTGTGACACACCACAAGAGCTTGACCAAAATCTGTTGAGTGAATGCATGGAGACAGGTGGTCGGCAAGGTAGTTGGTGCAGCAAGGAGCTCACCTCCATGCGGTCGAGTGTAGTGCGGCTGCTGCGTACAATACTGTTGCTATAGGCCCGAGCACTGCCTGGTTCGGAGAGGGGCCCGTAGCGCTGGCCCAACAGCTGCCCACGCAGCCTCAGGTACTGCCGACGTAGGGCTGGGGGGTGCCCAGCTTTGGCATTCTCCCGCAGCAGCTGGCTGCGCCGCCGGATATACTGTGTCCGGAACTGGGGAAATGTTGGCGTGCGGTACGCGTTGTACCTGCCGGGGCAGGAGGCAGGGCAGGCGGCAGGCGGCAGGCACAGGACAGAGGGTACTCAATCAGCTCAGGAGACAGGGAAGGAGAATGAGGTGTGTGGCAGTGAGTGGGGGTCAGGATGGGAAGAGGAATCAGCATCAAAGTAGAGTGGTGATGGGGAGAATGTTCCCTCTGGTGTTGTGATGAGGGTGTCTGCAGTAATCATGGGTATCGGTCTGGCAGGGCAATGGGGTTACTGTGGGGACAATGAAGTCAGTATGCAGCTTTGCTAGGGTTGGTGTGGGAAGACTGAGTACAGGCAATAATAGGGGTCAAGTAGCATGGCGATCTAAGTCAGACTGGCATGGTGATGGGGGGTTAGTGTGGGGTGGTGTTGGGATCAGTCTGGGGACTGATGCAGTCAGACTGGGGAAGTGATGATGGTAAAAGAAGTCTGGGGGGCAATAATGGGGGACAGGATGTCACCAGCGTGAGCTCCATCCCTCCCCCACCCCCACAAAGGCTCTAGCACTGCGACCTCTTTGCACATGCCCGCATCTGATGGCATTTCCCCAGCATGCTCTTTAAGGACCCCTCTGGCCTGGCCATCTCACTGCAGATGGGTACCCACATCCCGCTACTGCGCACGCTCACCTTTGGCATGCCCAGGCAGCAGCATAAGGCAGGTTCTCCCAGCCTCACTTATCTCCATTGCGCATGCACTACAGTAACTTCCGCTCCCGTGGGCTCTGACCCCAGGCCTCACCTCGCGTCTACTGCTAAGACCTGCTGCCACACCGCGGCCATTCCCCGACCTCCGGACCCCTCCTCCGGCGCGTCCGCCCGCGGAAGCCTACAGGACAAGGACCTCAAACGTCAGCTTCCCAGGTCCCAACGGAAGGGATTTGGCCACGCCCCTTCCGCTAAGCGAACGTTGCCGTAGACATCAAGTCCCGCCACGCAGGGACGTCGTGAAATCCCACCCACCTCAAACGCACCTGGCGTTATCCCGGCCATCACCCCCGCCCAACCCTTCCCGGGCCGCGCCCAGATGACTCAGAGCCGAGCTTCAGACCTCACCCCGCCCATCCCCGGTCTCCATAGCGACGCCCCTCCCCCGCCGAGCAATCCTTATTTGCATTCCCCACCCATCTTGCCCGTGCTGCCCCCCGCCTTCCCTTCGCAGGTCCAAGAGCAGAGCCCGGGACCGGGGACCACCTCCGGGGCTGCCTCCGGCTCTTGAGGCCCCCGGGGCGGCCCTGAGATCACTGTCACCCTTTCCTTCTGTCTCTCTTCTCGCTCTCTCAGGCTCCAGGCAAGATGGCCACTCGCTGCCAGGAAGGACCAGTCACCGCAGAGAGAATCGATGGGAATTCTCCCTAGGGCGTGGGAGACTCGCGCAGGCGCACTAAGGAACAGTAGCTTCTGGCGTGAGGACGGATGCTCCGCCCCTTAAGTTCTACCCTATTGGCACTTTTTGTATACACAAGGGATGATTATGTCCAAGAGCCACAGGGACTGGGCGAGTCTGCGAATTACTTCCTTAAAATAGGCTCAAAAATGCGACTTTCAAACAAAAAAGGAAACACGACTTTCTTTTGAAAGAGCATCCATCTCCTTTAAGCAGCACATTTGCCAAGCGAGATATGAAGCATAGAATAAAAGATTAAGAGTTTTAAAGTGAATTCCCCTAGCTCTGATATTCCTTATTCATTAAGCTCCTGGTATCTAAGAAGGCAAGATTTATTCTGTTCTTTAAACCTTAAACTTTTTTTGTCCTTTAATTGGTTCGAATGGCTTGACAGTCCCACTCTTTCAGGGATCACGTATGCAGAGGTTCTTAAAGAGTGACTGATAAGCCTCTGGACACCCCTTGGATGAGAAGAGTCCGTTCTCTATGTGTGACTGAGGGTGAGATGGAGGGTTTGAATACTCCGAGGAAGCTAGGTCTCTAAAGGCACAAGACATTATTAGGCAGAACACGCTTTGAGATTTGGACCCAAGAAGGCTTATCAGAATCATCTTTCTATGTCAACTCTAACAGGAAGATGTATCTCAAACCGTTCATCTTAATGTCAGGATAAACAGAATTGAAAAAGTGGAAATACAAGGTTTAGTGTCTTCCTGTTGGATCTTAACATCAATAATTTTCAAGACGGAGTTCTTTTGCAACTAGGAGACACATCTGAAAATGTATTCTTTTTTTCGTGTTCTATCACAAACAGGTCATACTGTATGTATTGACTTTGTATCTCCCTTGTTCATGTAACTGAGCTATCACTATCTTTCCATATTAAATACCCTATCACATGGTCGCTAAAGAATGAACTGTATTTTACTCTACAAACTTGTAACCCTAACAAAAACCACTGACATTTATTGAACATGGACAATGTGCTGGGCACTGTTCATGGTAATTTACCCATATTAAATCCATTTAATCCTAATAACTGAATGTTGTGGGTGCCACTATTCCCATTTTACAGATGAGGAAATCTGAAGCCCAGGGAGTCCAGAGCCACATTTCAAGGAGCTGACCTCCTATTTGTGACAAGCATCATCAATGACCTCTCTGACCTCACCTCCATTCACCGCTCCAGCCACACTAGCCACCTCGCTGTTGTACTTCCTTTTTCTATTCTCTTCCCCCAGATGTAAAGGGAACATAAGGCTGAAAGATTTGGCCGGTAAATAAACAGCAAACGCTTTTTAGATTGAGATGCCCACCACTTTATAAACACAGCCACAGCAAGAATAGTGGCAGGTGCTGACTGCTCATGTTCCTTGCATAGGGTGACACAAAAAGGGACCCAATGACTGCCTTTTGCTGAGGGACCAATTTCATGCTACAGCTAAACAGTTCTATAGCCCTAAATGGTGGGGATTGAGTGCTCATCTCTCATCAGAACCGCCAGAAGCAATGACAGTCTCCTTGGTAGTCAGGGAGGTGAATAAGAATGGTTTTGTAGCAGCTCTTGACAAGCCTGTGTTCCCAGAGGATCATGGGGCCCTCTGCTAAGGCTCAAATTCAGCCTCCTACAAGGCCTGTGGAGATATGCAAGGCAGCCAAGGGTGCTATGGCAGATTCACAGGCACAAGATATCATTGCTTGCCCGAGATGCTTACCCTGACTGCCTGTGTAAAACAGCACATCCCATCACCCTACCTCCAGCCTGCTTTCCTTAATGCTTGCCACTGCCTCGCCTTACACCAGATTGGTTTACCATAGGCTCCACTGATATCTGGAATGTCAAATCTGTTGCTGTGTTCCTAGTATTATACAGTATAGATACAACAAAACCAATTTGCTGACTACATGCAAGGTACCTCTGTTCTAGGTGCTTCCCATTTTTCTGGCTCATTTAGCAGAGTACCTTTCTTATTTCCATTTTACAGGTAAGGAGATGGGCAGGCAAGCAAGAAGGGGCTCTACAGCCAGTGCCTGGAAAATATTTAATTAATGAATACCAGATGCTAAGAAATAGAACAGAACCTACAGAAGAGCATTTCTTCAGGCCACCAGAGTAGAAATGCCTTTAACTATCTATGGAGGGGGCTTTGTAGGTACAGGGCAAGCTAGAACACCTGATGGCTACCTAACTAACTCACACCCCAGCACTGAGATCAAATAAACCAGACCCACTTTTTTAAAAAAAACGTTTTATTATGGAAATCTTCAAACTCACACAAAAGGATAGTTATTCATAATATAATGAACCTTCACGTACCCATCACCCAGATTCAACTATAAACACAATAGCATCTTTCAAACTGCAAGCTCTATATTCATTTTAGTGTTAAAAAAGAAAACATCTGAGCACTTGGCACAAAGATATAGTCATTAAGCCTTTCTTTCCTTTACACAGACAAATGGGAGCACTGGATCACAGTGAAGAAAAACCTACTTTGTACTATAGATTACAAATTGTCTGCTCTGGCAATGCTATAAGGACTAGAAAGAGTAAAGGAAATTGCTAGAGACGCATTTTGCTTACAGCTTAAAATTAAGTTAAAAAATGTAACTCTTCAACAATGCATTAGCAATGATTATGCAGAACAATGCCATGAGTTTTTTTTTTTTTTTTGGACAATTTAAGACACCTTAACTTTCTGTATATTAAGGAAAACCTGCTCCCCAGAGGGTTTAGGTCAGCTCCCTGTAACCAAACATCATGTAACAGTATTTCTGCAGTGAACTGAATGCATTTGCACACTATGTGGGGAAAATAAAGATTATATAAAAAGCCTTAGGTTAGGTCTTGCCATCAAATTTGAAATCTTTTATTTTCCAGATTGTTGTGTGTTCTGTATCAGGGACTGTGGACCTATTTGCTATCCATGGAGTCTGTAAGAGGAATGTAGCTGGGTAAAGACTCAGTCACATTTTGCCTTGAGAAGCAGTTAAGAGCGGTAGGAACAATGACTACTAATCGTCTTTCAAGATGCTTTTTGACATGCCTGAAGATTCTTAACTTATATAAAAAAAGCATTTTGAACGTAGCTTTCAACACATCACTAAATCCTGGATGTAGGACTAGGGTGTGGGGAGCTGTTCAAACATTTTATAAGTCACTTAATGCCCTAAACCTGTGTAACAGGGGTACCATTAATTTTATTCCACTTTACAGATGGGAAAACTGAGACAAAGAAATTAAGCTATAAAGTCTAAAAACAGATCTCTGTCCACATGGGGTAGGAGGGGTGGACCTGAGATGAGAAAACCACATCTAGAATTTATTCTAGACCTTGAAATGGTTTGAGGGAGGTCCAAGGATTGTTTGATGTTCAAGGTTTTTGGTGTAGATAAGATCCAGGGCTTTAAAAAAAGTATCTGCAAGGTAGGTATTTTGTCTGATGCATAGGCCTTGGGGATATATGCTCTCAAGGCACCTGTGAGCATCTGGGAGCTTCTGGCCTCTATGGGTTCTTTGGAAACATTAATAAGATTCTGACCAAACCAAAGCATTTTAAGCCTGATCCCTGACTTTCAATCTGAAATATGGAATTTTATTCAAGGACTGTGGGAACCATGGAAAACCAACTGCGGGCCCTCCAGGCCCTTTCCCTTAGAGCAAATAAGCAGGAAGTGACTGGACCTCCCAGGGCTGAACAAAATACTTGCCAGAGTTGTTAGTATGAGACTACAGTCTATTGATCCCACCTGGGGAACACTATTACAGAAATATTATAAATTATGAGATCATGCCTCTGGCCACACTGAGGGTGACAGGTATTTTCCTTCCTGAGGCAAGGAGCAGAGTAGGACCCCTCCCCACCTTCACACACCTACAAGGTACTAACGGTGATCCTTTTGTCAATTCCCACTGTTGTTAGTTCACCAATGGTCCAGTACATAATGCCTCCTTAGACCAAGTACCCACCTGGTGCGGGTAGCCACAATGCCCCATAACCTGGGCCTGGCTCAGTGGGTGAGGCAGAAGTCTGAGTTCTTGAGTCTCCACCTGCCAAAGCAAATTCATAACTGTTTGGGTGGGAGGAAGGGTCCCCGGGCCTGTCCCAGCTGGCCGGGAGATCCAGGAGACAGCCTCAAAGACCAGGACTCTCAAAAGAATGCCCATACCCCAGGGAATAAGGCAATTTAGGATGTCCCAGAGCTTTCACTCCAGTATCCTTGCTAAACACCGGCCAGGTGGAAGCCATGGACATCACTGATTCTTCTCTTCCCAACTGCAACCAATGGAGTTGGGTAATGTCCATGGGGCCTCAATACAACCATCAGAACTGTGATTAACGGGAGAAGTGAGGTATTAAGACCTGCTGGAGGTATAAAACCAGACTAAGGGCCATCACCATCATCCTGGCACCAAGAAGACTGAATCCCTGTGACTGAGGGCTTTGTTATTATTAAACAGGCTTACATACCTATTAAATTCACTTAAGCTTCTGCAGAGACTGTAATGGATAATGATGCCCACGAAGAAGCTGTGTCAAGCACAGGTTAGACTCATAAGAGGTCAAATAGGTGGCAAGTAGCAGAGCCAAGATTTGAATCCTGGAATCTGGAGTCCAAGCTCTTAACCACTTTCAAACCAGGTTTGTCCTATATCCCTCACAAGGTGAATAAACCTCCCCGAACCCATTACTTCAGGGGAAGTGAAACCACTTTCCATTTATGGTAGGTTTAGCTCAAGACACGAGATTAGGTGCTTTATGTTCTCAAAACAATCTTGAAAGTGTTCCCAATACTCAGAAAAGCTAGGGAGATCCAAACCCAAGCAGACTGATTCCCAGACAAACTAATGAAAACAATGGGACCATCTTAGGAAATCCCAGCCATAAGGATTTCCCCTGTACACTTCAAGGCTTCAATGTATACCCAAACCACTCCCAAATTTGGTCAAACTATGAAACTTGAGGTCTCTCCTCTTTCAGCAGTCCACACCCACATCCACCTTTCCACTCCTTCACCAAATTGTTTTCTCAAAGCCTCCCTCCTCCTGACCTTTCTCTAATTCTCAGTTTGTAAACTGGGTTGAGTAAGGAAACAGCACTGTCAATTTTCATGTTTTCAAATTCCATCTTTTTAATCAGCTCCATGAAGGACATCCTAAACACTATGAAACACAACAGAATATTTCTTTCTTCCAGTATTAAAAAGATGACATTCACAAACATTTTAAAGAAGTTCTTCTATACAATCAGGGTGGTAGTCTCATAACGTGGAGTAAAAAACACCTCTTAGCAACCATGTTCTTGACGGAGATTTCTTGTAGGTACGTTCGGAAATTGCTTCCTAACTGTGGTAAGAAAACATTGTGTACAAATTTTTTAGATGTCCCTAGATGCACGTTAAAAAAAATAATTCTGACCATTTTTTGCCAGAACCATTAATCCTGAGAGCCCAAACTAAAATTAAAAAGCTAGTAAAAGAAAAATAGCCAGGCTTTACAATGTCCCAGAATGTCTTTAAATGGAGGGAAAACTTTTGAAACACATGGACTTTTCTAAAAGGCCTTTCAGAGGCTACCCTGGGAGCTCAATTCAAAAATAAACTTATGTACTAAAACAAAGATGTTTCAGTGCAGCTCCAAGAATCTTATAAATACAGCGATTTGGAAAGACGATGCTGGATCAGAAGAATTTTTATTCCTTGTGTATCTGAGAATAGTAAGAATGGGGAGAATTGTGAAGTCGGGAAGGGACAGGCTGACAACATGCTCACCTCCCAGGGTTGATAAAATGCAAAGGGCTGTATAAGACGGCCCCCCCCTTTACATCCCTCCATGTCAAGCAGTATAGATTTCAGGGAGACAAGTTTTCAGTCCCTGATCCCAAGCAACTAGCCCTCACATGCATCTGAGAGAACAAGGGAGGCCAGAGGCCTAAGAATGAGGTTAGGTGGGCTGGCCAGGTGATATATGAAGGGAAGTGGAAATGCTGAGCAGTCTGGCAAGAAAAAAAGGTGACAGGACTGGACCAAAAGAATCTGCTCAGTGGCAAGAAATACAAGTCTCACCTACATTATATGTGTGTATGTCTCATCTCAGTTGTCATAATTGTCTCTGTAATTCCCTCCAGAGTAGCGGTCATAACCACCCTGGCTTCTGGTGGAAAAAAAAAGTTATATTACAAGAATGTACTGCATACCCCTGATATTAATCACAAGTCACATAATCTTATACACACTATATGTACATATTATGTTACATATTTATACCTATGTGAAACAGGATATATTAAAGTTACGAATATCACAGAAAGCATGTAATTGTACAGCACACAATTTACACATAAACCACATAACAGTAAGGTAAAACAGTTACATACATATTTACCACCTACCAGATAGTACTCCTATATACGACCATACAATTAACATTAATTGCCAACTTGCCACAACTGCACAGCTCACTAGAGCTGGGGATTAAAACACAGGCAAGCTGACCTCTTACGGAGAAGCAGCACTGCCTTAGTGCCCCAACCTCTTGCTACCCACCTGCCACCATAGTCTCTGGACCTTCCATATCCATATCCATATCCTCCAGGCCGACTGTCATACCGACTGCTCCCATATCCCTGGTCCCCACCACCTGTAGGAGATAAACATTTAAATAGTAGTTGTCCAGACACAGGGCACTAAAAGGTGCTCGCGCTCCCCTGTGATCAAACACCTAAGGCACTTACCTCTAGAGTAGCTGCGACCACGCCCATGGCCCCCAAAGGCACCCCCTCGGGTTCCCCGGGCTGACTTGCCGGCATGGTCCACACGGATCTGGCGACCATCCAGGGACTAGATGTGGAAGGGAGACACAAGGGGAATGGGTTGTTGGTCAGTCGGGGCAGTGGTGAGGGAAGAGTGGGCAAGGGCAGGTGGGCAAAGGAGCCCAGAAACTTCTGCTAGGCACCAGGTTCTGGGTGCCACATTCCAGAACAAGCTCCTTTGACCAGAATGGCTTTATCAGGAGCTACAGAATCCCACAAAATGACCTGGATCCACCGTGTTCCCCCTGCTACTACTTACATCTTGACTGAACTCAGGTTGAGTTCTCCTCCCCACTCCTCTAAGCTGCCCGACTATTAGGGCTAGATAGACACAGACACCTCTCTTGGTTTGAGGCTTCAGAGTCCATCCCAGAAGACTCACGAGGTCCTCTCCGGGCCAGGCCCGCAGGTCTGCAGACTCTACTACCTAAGCCCAAGGCAGGTCAACCATCCACGGGTGGCTTCTCGGCCTCATGCAGGACCAGTCGTCGCCTCCCAGGCAGCCCGGCTCAGTCTGCCGCTGCCCTCCACCCCCTAGAACAGAAGGCAGTCACGGCTCCCGTGAGTGGGCACTGCGGGGCCTGGTGGCCGCGCTGCCCCTAGCAGACAGAGGGAAAAACAGAAGAACAGAGAAGTAGCAGATGGGGGCAGAGCCCCTCCGCAGGTAAGAGGCCTCACCTCTCCATTCATGGCTTGCATGGCATCTGAGGCATGCTCCGGATTGGTGAAAGTGATGAAGCCAAAACCCCGGGACCGCTGAGTCTCCCGGTCCTTGACGACAACCACTGGGGAAGACAGAAAGTAGATGGGGAAATGCTGTTAAGTCATAACATAAAAAAAAAACCAAAAAACGGAAGCCTAAAAAAGGGATTCCTCCCACCAATCCTGAAGAGAGAGTTATCAGGTTATCCTCGACTTTAGAAACTGAACCCTCAGACCGAGGAACATAGGAAGGAAAGGAAAATCTGAAGGTCGAGGGCCTCGACTTTTCACCATCAATGTTTCTTGATATCCAAAAGCCCCAGACTTTCTCTCCTCCACCCCTTATCCTGGGCCTGGTTCCTGTTCTCACCTTCAGAGATAGGCCCAAAGCTGCTGAAGTGGTCTTCCAACGCTTGCTCATCGGTGTTGAAGTTGAGCCCTCCCACGAAGAGTTTCCCTTCTTCAGACGACATGGCAGGAAATTCGAGTCCTAGGAAAGAGCAAGGAAAAGGGTGGGAGAAACAGTGGAGGTGGAAGAAAAAGGAGAAAAGTTGGAGGACTGGGAAAGGAAAATGAACAGAGGAAACGGAGACAGGACAGAAAAAAAAGAGAGGAACAAATTAAGGAGTAACTAAGGAGAGACGAGGGTGGAGGGGGAGCCGAAAAGGCGGGAATCAGAACCGGATCACGCAGAGGTCGCCATTTGGGGGCCGCTATTGCGCATGCCCATAAAAATCCCCTGCTACCACGCCCGTCATTTTGTGCCGCTGCGCAGGCCTAGAACAGCCTTGCATTCCCTCCGTGCCCAAAGAACAAGATGGCGGCGGTCACATGGGGAAGTGGGGGGGGGTGGAGAGCAAGCAGGTCTAGGCCAACGCGTGGTCAAAGCTGCTACTAACGCCACTAATCCCTCCCGGCATTCCTCACACTTGGACACCGCGCGCCAGCCTCCAACCAACCGAAATGTTTCCCTTCCGAACACAGGCCCGCCCGCCCAGAAGTCCAAGCCTACGTGTCAGAGACTCTGCTCTCCATGCACGCCCCCACGCCCCAGCTCCCGCCCGGGGCGGTGGCAACTGAGCGAGTCGAGGAGCGGCTGCTCCGCAGGACGGACGCTATTTACCTGGAAACTGGAAAACAAGACGAGACCAACAGCCAACGCTGAGGAGCAGAGAGAATGGGGAGACCGTCGCGCGGGAAGACGCTTGATAAAGCTTACGTAGGAAGCACGTCACGGAACGTGCACCGTGTGGGGCGGTGTGCGCGTTCATTGGCTGGAACGAGCAGTGGTGGGGTTGTGTGAGCGGGGGAGGGTGGAGGGCTGAGTACGGGAGGGAGGAAGGGACAGCAGAGCAAAAGGAGAAGTGCGTTCTTCTCGCATCCGGGAATGGGGCGGCCTGTGTGGAATTGTTGTGTCCTGACATCAGCACCCCCCACCAACCGCGAGGTCGTCATCCCTCCCCTGCACGAACTGTATTGCCTGGCGGTCTTGATTCCTTACTGTCCCTGACATCATTTTCACTGTCCTTTGCGTCACCCCCCCATTGATTCTGTTGTCATCCTCACCACCACAGTCTCTTCCTCGCCACTCCCTGACGACATAATTACTGACCTCTTATATCCCCCCCTCACTCTCTAGTCCTCTAATTTTACACTCCTCGAGGGCTGACATTTTATCCCTGATTTCATCACCTCTCACAGTTCCTGACATCAGACCCTCCACTGACCCCTACCCCTTCTCCTCTATGCCCAACATCTTATTTCCTGTCACGGGACCCTTTTACCTGGAGTCATTCATTCTCATCTCTGTATTCAGTACTCATCTGACAGCTCCCTGAATCAGCCTCTTGATTTCCCTGGCAGTAGATTGCCTGAGATGCCTTCTAGGATGATGCTCCGATCTTCAGATGGTGTACTGGTGTACATCCCGATCCACAGAACGATTTTTGCCCTCAGAGTAGTTGAGTTCTTCATCCACAGAAAGGACTTTCACAATACACACTGGATTTATCCAAAAGGCAAGAGCGTCTTAGCCTGCTGCCCATGATTTGGTCTTGTCCATCTTTCAGGATGTCTGAACTTCCTTTGCAATGAATGGATTTGACAGACTTTTTGTTTCTGAGTTCACCATCAACAGAGATTGGGCTGGTTTACCCTCAGAGACTCTAAATCCCTTATCCATAGGATGGATTCGGCCAGCCTTCTAAGGGTCAGTCCCCCAAACACAGATATATTTGTTCACCTTCAGAATAGTTTGCTACTCTTCCACAAAATGGACTCGTCTGGCTTCCTCCTGCCCCCAGAATGGGCTTGAATACATTTCACATTGGCCATGTAATACTAGTCTATAGATGGTCCTAAAGAATGAGCCCCCATACAAAAATGTATTTCTTTGCTCCTTAAAGCGTCTGAGCTCTGACCATACTCCGTGGTTCAGGATGCATCCTCACTGCTACTCCAAGCAAAGACCCTCTTATTTTATTTATTGCCTTTATTCTCACACCCAACTTCCTTTCTTTTCTTCTCATTGTCAACCATGTTATTGTGTTTAATGTGTATCTTTTTTGCATGATTTCATATGAAATTTGCATTTTTGTCTATGCTTTTAAAGTAAATGTGATGTTCTGTTTTTAATTTTTTCTTTCAACCAGCAGTTTTTTTTAAATTATTTTATTTTAATTTAATTTTTTTCTTTGTATGCTGTATGGTGGGGGTCACATTTCATTCTTTTTTCCATGTGAGTATCCCCTTATTGCAGCACCATTTGTTGAATTT
>PVIY010018653.1:0-47220 GCA_004026745.1 Myrmecophaga tridactyla
GTGAATTAGAAAAACAGAAGCCGGTCAAGTGGTGAAGTCCTTAGGGCCTCCTTCCACAAGGTTCCAAGTGCTCAACCAATACTTTCTTGCATGTCTGCACGATTTGCTGTAAAGTGCCCAAAGTTCATGGTGGAACCCAGGGCCCCTGACTGTTCACCAGCTACCACCCTCATGAGCCATTCTGATGACTTTTCTTGGTTCATTTCCACTACTTGCTTTTTTGAAAAGGCCGTTATTTTTTAGTTAATAAAACCTAAAAGAAATTCTGAAATTCGTAGGGCTGTTTGAGGATAACATTTGTCATTAACATAACTTTTCAAATATATCACCAACCATCAGAGTTGCAGGACCTCATTCAGTCCCATGGAAACAACAATAGGAAAATGACCAGGAAACCAAGGATTCGGAGGAGCTATGAAAACCAGTCTGGTTTTTGAAACTTCTGATAAGATTGTCCCCCTATGCCCAAGTCCAAAACAGATGTTTCCAAAGCACCCTAAAAACAGGTCTGGAAAAAGCCTTAGCTCTGTATGGAAGAGCAAGTACCTTGTTTTCTATGCGTCTTGTGTGTTTCCGAGCACCCAATGTGCAGTTGTAGCTATTATAAGCACCTTAAAAGCCACCTTGCTGATCTGATATGCAGCAAGTATCTTAAAGATACACAATAGCTGTACTTAGAATGGCTTGTGCCAAATATGTAGCAAGAGTAAAAAATTCAGGTTTGCACATCTGATTATCAAACCACAGAACTTTGGGATTAGTCATGCTAATGAAAGCCATTTGGCCCCGTTTTCTCTGTGCACAAAGCTATCGCGTTGGTCCATTTCATCTAGCATATATCTGGCAATTATTGATATTAAATTGATTTAGTGTTTCAAAAGATGTTTCAAACACCAAACATAAAACTCGCACTTTGTTTTACAGCTCAACGAGGAACATGAATTCCTTCTTGACATAATTAGCTTTTAGTTTAACTCCTAACGTGTAGCATCGATTCCTTCTTAACTTTGGTGCTTAATAACTATCAATCGTGCCTCCTTCTGTGTAATTTATTCTCTGGAAATAAATGGAACCCTGTGGGTGGAGTGAACCTGTGTGAGCACACGAGGGTATCATTTTTACTGAGTAGAAAGACAATTGACTGTAGGTGCATTGGTTATTGCCAGGAGGCTGATTCTATGGTGGAAATAGCAACAATATCTGCTCTTTCAGAAGAAAGTTCTAAAAAGTGTTTCAAGTTTCTTCTCAAAGCACCTAAGTAATTCTCCCCACATCTCTCAGAGGAATTGCCCAGTTCTGCTGGGATGATATGTGAGGGAATGTGTATTGAGGGGAGAGTAGGCAAGTGAAACACAGAGAAGTGATGATATTGTCAGGAATATTGGTAATAATTGAGCACAATCTCCTTACCTTAAGTGTATCGTCTGGGTCACACTGCCTCCTACATTACATTATCAGTTATAATATGAGTTTGGGAGATTAATCTTATAGATCACATGAAAAGCAGATGACGTGTATCTTCTGATGAGTCATCTCATTAGGAGAAGGGTAAACATTCAACCTAAGTTAAGATAGTTGAGCTAAGAGCAAAGTTCATCTACTAACTTGCTACCATTTGTTTAAAAAAATTTGTAATATAAAAGTCAATCTGGGGGTGCAAGGATAGTTCAGTGGTAGAATTCTCGCCTGCCATGAGGGAGACCTGAGTTCGATTCCCTGTCCATGCACTTTCCGAAAAACAAACAAAAATTCAACAAATGGTGCTCCAATAATGGGCTAGTCACATGGAAAAATAATGAAATGTGACCCCATCATACAGCATACAAAAAAAAAAATCAACCTGTCTAGCTTTGCTTACCAAAATCTTGGCCAGCTTCTAGATGCACTATATTCCTAACAAAACAATAAACATCAAGACTAGTACAAACTATAAAGCCTGTGAACCAAACTCTGCTGTGCCAGTCAGTTGAATTATGCCAAACTTTAACTAAAAGATAATACCCTTCCCTAAAAGATCCTGGCTAACAAAGCTCAGAGATGGGAATACTTTTCGAGCAAAGTTTAGAACCTATATTATATATATAAAAAAATGTACATAGGTATCTTACTGGGAAGTTCTTTTTTTTTTTTTTTAAAGAACTTTAGACACTGAAAAGGTGTCTAGCTGTTTGTTCAGCAAGGTTTTCACATAATCTCTGCAGCAAGCTGAGAAATGGTGGAAAAAAAATGGGCCTGATATTTTAGCTTCTGTAGTATTTCAAGGGAGGACTCTAGAAGGAGAAATGGAATTGTACCTTCAATTCAGGTCAAATGAGCAGCCAATAAATTCTGACTCATGCATGAGGCAAGATGACTTCCTTGTTGTGGTATTGGGACTTGGCCCTTTCTGGTCAACCCTACCGATGGGTTTGCCAGGGAGAGCCTGGTATGGAATCCCTGGTATTGGAGTTAGCAATGAACACTGGACAGACAGAGTAGCCTTTATCCCAGCATGGCCTTGCCTGTTTTTTTGTGTCTCTTCCCAAGGGAGCAGTGGCTGTGTCTTTCCCATGCTTCCAATCCAATCCTGCTGCTATGGAGAGTCCTCGTAGCCCCCTGAGAAATCAGAGCAGGCTTTGTGACCTCTGAGTGAAGGCTGAGATGTTTTACTTCCAGGTCAGCTGCTGACTTCTCAAAGGAAGCAGTTTTCTTTTTTCTCTGATAACTGTTTTCCATTATCCACTGCGGAGGGAGAAACCACTAACACAATTCTAAACTTTGGGGCCAGGAAGACTTATGTAGATAAAGCCAAGTCACAGGTGTACTGCAGGTTGCTAATTGTTGAGTTTATTGATTCAGGCTTTTTTTTTTTTTCACAGATGCTAAAATTTTGACATTTATTTAATTCTCTGCCTCATTTCAAAAAGAAGTTGTGATGGTCCATTTTGGCTTATTAGCACTTCTTTCAAAAGCAGTTCAGAGAGTGAGAAAGCTATTGGCATACAAGTCCAAACTGAGTACTGGGGACTACTTTTATACCTTCGTGTGTTACCCTGTCTCTCATGTTAAAAAAAATGTGTGTTGATTCAATAGTGATGCCTATTCTGCAAAGCAAATGGGGGGCTGAACTATTGTAAGGTTTGGGATCTATGTAGCTATTTAATGCCCCCACATTCTTTTCCTCAGGAAAGGGTTCCTTTATTTGAGTCATCCTGCTGATGTCACCTCAAGAGGATGTACTGTGTAGACATTCTACTGTACCAGGCTTTGAGGATGGGGCTCATTGAATGAAGGTCAGGAATAAGTACCAAAAATGAGCTCTAATCTTTGGAAATGGTCAGAGCTTATAAAACATTGTGTAACATAAAACCAGTTTTTTGTTTTTTTTTTTCAAAAAAGTAAAGAACCTCATCAGCTTGGAAGTTATTTGGAACTGGTGTTCAGGCAAGGCTCAGTCAAGGGCTTTGGAAACCTTGAAATGAACTTAGGATCTTGTTTTAAGCTAACCGGAGCTGATTTATGGGACTCACATGAATCTGCTCCATTCACATTTGGCCTTCCTTTGAACCTGGGGTGAGAAATCCCAGTAACTGAAATGGGGTGGGGATTTTATGCTTAATCTCCTTTTCTTTTTTTTTTTTTTGGAAAAAACAAAAAAAGGCTCAGTTTCACCTTGTTCTGTTCTAGTCATCCGGTTTGTCTGAGCAACAGTATAGTGTGAAATGGAAGAGAAAGCTCATGCATTTAGGGTGGCCCAGAAGTGCCCAGGGGCTTTTGCAGTTCCCAATGGAGAGTGCTTAGGTCTACAGCAGGCTGGCAGGAGGCTTTTCACCTCTGCTGCAGTTCTTTAAAAAGAAAATAAAAGAAGAGATTCTGGTCATCCACTCGTGGGAGAAATGAAAACTGACTACTTAGTGGTCTCTGTGAGATGACCAGAATTAGTGCAAAATACTCTATTATTATAGATAATGTGGGGAAGTGAACTAAAATCTCTTTGGGCATTTAAAAGAAAGGTACTAAGCCTTGGAAATGACCCATAGAGTTGATAGAGGCTTCAGATGAAAGATTTTTGAATGAGAAAAACAACTGAGAAGAATATCTGTTGCCTGTAACCTAGTATAGAAATAGGAGTTAGGTTGAAATTAGATGAATGTGGTGATAGTTTGTGAAACTGACAATACCTGGAATATTATTAGCCTTATCTGAATGCCTTTTGTATCAAGTTCTTGACCTGATTTTTGTCCCAGTTTCTCTTTTCCATCATCTAGGTTTAGTTCTCCCTTTAAGGGAAAAAAAAAAAAAAAAAAAAGTTAAAAAAATCTAATGAAAGCCGGCTGACTCTACTCTGAGTAATATAAGAAAATCTGTTTTGCTAAGGGAGCGACAGAATATTGAAATACCTGGTTTTATATTTTTATGTGGGTTTGGCAAATGCAGTCCGAAAGTGGCTAATATGATACCCGACCTGGTGTTAATAGCCAATGATAATTCCATATGTACCACCTGCTACCTGTCAGGTTACACATTCTTTCTTTTTTCCTTTTTTTTTTTTTTGGCATGAAGTTTATATTAACTGGGAATATGGGTCTCGATGGCGAGAGTGGCGGCAAGCCATTAGATTTTTCAGATGAAATAGACCTTTGATGTAATTAACATCTTGATTTCTTTTCTTCGGTTACAACTTCTTCCTGCCTTACCTTCTCCTCCCCTAACTTTTAGACACTTAAAAACATGAAACCTCATCCTGAATTTGGGAACTGGGGAGAGAGAGAGAAGAAAGGAAGGGAAAGAGTGAGGCAGAGAAAATGAATCAAAAGAATAAACTAAAAGTGGTGTTTGTGGAGGAAAGTCCTCCTGTTAAAATAAAATTGGAGAAACTTCCTGGAGTGTATACAGGTAGGGGCCAAATCCTTTAGCCAAAGATATGGATCTGTTAACTAATTGGTTTACACCTTAGTATTTAAAAACTGCAAAGTCGTTTTTCTTACACCTTAATAACTTGTCACGAGTTTCTCAAAAACAAACTCCACCAGGACTACCATCACTTCCTCTCTGCTCACTTCCATAGTATATATGTTGAGATCGGTTGCACAAAACTGCAGAAAACATCCAAACCAAAATGAAAACGCTCGCCTATCAATAGGCGGGACATCTCTGGTTGACTTGCCTGTCTCTTTCTGCTATAAGTTCATAGAGCCGCTCAATCCAAGCCTCAATACGATGAAGGGGGGAGACCTTCCCTTTTACTTTCTAGAATGGAATAGTTTAACCATTAAGTGCTTTTTTTTTTTTCTTTAGCAAAACAGGCCCGCACACATTCCCGACTACAGAGAAACCAGATTTCCTATCATAATCATTCAAAATGGGATATGGGGAGTCTGAAAGAAAAGCACGGTGCAGTAAAATGATTTCTCCTGAAAAGTGAAGAAGTTATTAAGGATTTCCATGGCCATTCATATATTTTTTTGAAAGAAAGGGAATTTCAGCCTCTTTTTAGTATTATTATTCCAGCTGTTATTTCCTTCTGAGTAATTACCAATGGCAATGAGAGCCCCCTTCCTTTTTAGGCTTAAAATGTCTTCCTGAACCATTTAATCTCTTCACCTGAGGACTGATAGGAAGGACTGTTTTGGCTTAGAAAAACTGTCCAAATGCCTTATGTTTCCAAATTGTCCAAGTAATAACTTTGCTTACCTCCGAAAAATTGTTACAGCCTTTTCCGCGTGCTTTCAAAGTAGTCTTCTCACTTGAGTTGGTCACAGCAGAACCCCATGAGGCAGCTGTCCCGGCATTCCCTCTAAACAGGGAGAAGAGTAGTCCAAGTAGCATGCTCCACAAGGAAGACGCAGAGTCGTCTCTGCAGATTAGCACTCTGTTTTCTGCTCCCCAGCTTCGGCTACAGGCCTCTGAAGTGCTAGTACACTTTATAACTTTCTGCTGAACTCCTAAGCTAGCTTATGTCTTAGCTTTGTTTAAAAAAATAAATGTTGACAGGCTGGCAGTGACAGGGTGTATTTAGTATGGAAATGGACCTGGGAAAACTGTTTTCCATTTTTCCCAAGTTTCTATTGGATATAGAGTCACTATAAAGAACTAAATTGCACTGATGAAAAGCTAGGCACATTTCAAGTGGTTCTATACTTTTGGCCTAACAATATTTTGGCCACAGATATTCGTGATTTAGTTGAGAGGAAGGGCCAACAAGCTCTCTAGTCTCTCTAAAATTACATTTCTCCTCTCTCTGAAGGTCTAATAACTTCCCCTGCCAGAAAATGCATTTCCCTTTTGGTCTTCCTAGATTCTTTCTCAACTTGAGTGATTATTTATTCAGTGTACCTTGGCCTTCCAGATTCCCGACCTGCTTCAAATTCTTTAACAAGACATCTCCCCTTACTTCGAGAGCTGATCCTGGTTTATTTTGGGGGTCAAAATTAAGGTCCATGTTTGGTTGTAAAACTTTGCAGCTCTACTCTTTCATGCTCAAGGATACATCCGTTTCTTTGAGACTCTACTCTTCAGCATTAAAGAGGGACCCTTCATTGTAATCATTACCGAATGGATACAGTACTAATGGAACTTAATTGTTTCCACTAGATGGATTTCGGGCTTTTTGGCAGCCAAAATGAAAATGATTCCAAATACCATCAAAGGGGCTTATAAGCACCCAGCATGCACAGAGTGTTTTGATATACAGTGGAGTGTTAATATCATTATCTCTCCTAATACAACATACGGTTACTTTAATCCTTTCCCGCCTCTGTGATCTTGGAAGATCCGATGGGTAGAAGGCAAAGAATAAAACACTATATACAAGGAAACAAAGGAAGAATTAGTCCCCATCCTATGAATGCAATTTTTTTGTGTTTGAATGTTGGCTTCAAATACGTACCTTTATCACTACTGACTTCTGTATCTTCCACGCTAGTTTGAGTTTGTATGCGACATCAAACATACCTTTTCACACATGTTCTTTCCAGATTTTTTTTAACACTTACTTAGCAGTTTATAGAAGGAAGTGAATGATCTCCTCAAGCTGCTTACAAATTAAAAAAAAATCTGTGCTTATTAATTATGCAGGATTAGTCTAATTATAATTCAGCAAATTAATTAGCGACAGAAGGTGTTCTGAAACATTGGAGTACATTTGCATGTTAAATGGAGAGGCTAGTCTGTAATATATGTAAATTTATGCATGGCTTCATAGTTTAATTTAAAAATTTGCAGCTGCATATGGTATGGGAGCAGGTGAAAAGTCAGTTTTAGTTTAATGATGCTAACAAACATTGGATGGTGTCCTGTCTTAACAAGAGAATGCACTCATATCTGCTAATCTATGAATCTGTCATAAGAATATAACATTACATAGATGCTCAAACTCAAGGTCATTAGTGAATGGACCCATAGGTGCATAGGTATAAAGCTGAAAACTGCAGAGAGAAAGCATGATGCTAGGAGGAGCCCAAACTCTGAACTCTGTTTACTACCTTTTCCAATAATGCATGTTTATTCATCCAGCTTTAGTTTAAGAAAAGTAACATTTGAGACTGTCTACTAAGGGGTATCTTTTTGTCTGACTGGTATCTGTTTTGGCAGGTGTAAAATGGCTGTCCAACCTTGATTTCCTTTCCAAATATCCACATTTGCACTTCATTTCAATTTCCTGGAGTCGTGGGAAAGTTATTACCAAATTATGAATTAATGGTAGGGTGGAGAGTTTTACACATTGGCCTCAACCATCTGGCAAAACAGTAAAGCCAGCGGACCAGGCAACAGCAAAGGGCTCTTGGTGTAATTGGTGTTCACTGCTCAGCCTAGCATAGACGAGCCTCACGGGGAGGGCAGGCAAACGGGCAGGGGAGCAGGATGGCAAAGAGGGAGAAGGGGCGCTAAGGAAATATGATGGGGAGGACCCATTAAGCTGATGGCTGGCTCATAACTTCATTTCTCTCCTTCACCTGAGTAGACGTGGTATCGGAGAAGGAAATAGATTTGCATTGTAATCCTGAAGTCTCACTGAAATAATTTTTCTGAAGTAATTCCACAATGTGATTCAGTTTTACTCAGTCCTTTTATCCTTTTCTTAAAGAGAAGGGAGAGGAAGGGATAGAGCAAAGAAGAGGATATGGTTAAAAAAAAAAAAAAAGGAAAGGAAAGAAAAAGAGGAAACTGCACTTACTAAGAGCCCTCCAAAGACATTTTATGAGAACAATTGGAATTACAAACATGCTCTTAGTTTTGTGTTTCATTCCAATTCAAGCCCAAAGAGTTCAATTATTATTTTCATTAATGGTGTCAGATTTTCAGCCGAGTGCAAAAACAAGGAGTTTTCCTTAGAGAGTTTTTCCCTTATGAGCCCCATGGTGCCAAGTAATGGAATTCAGGAGAGTGAAGACGTGTCTGAATGTAAAAGAAAATAAAAAATCCCAACATATAATTCTAGGTTCTCAGACACTGTGGTGTAACTGGTCAGAAATAAGCGGAGAATCGAAGTGGTCCCCTTGTTTTTGCACCCCAGTGGCTGTTTACAGTCGATTGCCTGACACTGGAGCTATGGGAGACATTCACTACGGGAGAAATCACTAAATGACTTTGAAACAAAGTGTGTCGATACAGGGTCAGAATGACACAGTGGGGAAAGTAGCTTCCTCCTGGTGCCTTAAATGAATGCAGCGGATCCTACTTGTGAGGCCATGTGCAATCGTAATGAAGGATCTATTGCCAAACTGAAATGCCACTTCCAGGAGCTTGTTACTGGACTGAATGCCGAATAGAAAATGATTCGAAGGGGACTGTTGCCAGTTAGAACAAGCGTATGTGCGTGTGGCTCTGAATTATTTTGCCTGACCACAATGAAGACTGAGACCCACCATTTTTTTTATTGTTGTTCTTTTCCTGCAATCTGTCGGAATGGATTAATTACGTTTCTTTTTCTCTTTCTGTTTCTCTCTTCCTTTCCCTCTCCTGCTCTCTCTCCTTCACCTACTAAAGGGATCCATCAAGTGGTGAACATATTAACATTGGAGATAGCAGCAGTGCAGAGAGGACCAGATTTGAACTCATAGTAACTCCATCTGGAATAACTTTGTTTAGGAATGGACTGTTTTAAAATGTGGTGGGAAAGAAAGGGGCAATAGACAGGAGAGGGGGATAGGGGAGGGCTAGCAGTAGTTGAAGAAATTAACTTACTTTGGATATATCAGGCATTTCCCCAAGCATTTGGTCCAGATCCTCTCTACTGGCCTGATAGATCATGTTAAAGAGCAAGAAACGGAGGCTCCTAATTTTTATAATAACTATTAAGCAAGTAAAATCAGCATTTGCTGAAGGCTTGGAATCCCATGGAAATGGCTTGTAGCAATACCCAGGTTAACCACCACATACACAACTGAAATTATCCACTGCCAAAGGAATTAGCTTGCTGGGCTATTTAAAAATCTCTAATGTTGGAGAATCTTCTCTGTCCCTTGGGTAATGGTTTCAAAATTTAGCTTTGGTGACTTAATTCTCAAAAAATGTTTTCCAAGATTTAATTCAACTTTTTGTTACACATTTCATTTCCTGCTTTATGTCTCCATGGTCTTCAAGGATGAATGACCCTGATCCTTCCTTGTCCACTGGACAATCTTTGACCTTTTTTTTTCTAGAGGACCGAAGCTATTTGGGCTATGTCATCCTTGGATCTTTTGGGTTCTTCTCAGAAGACTTGTTTTCCAAATTGCTGTTAGCCCTTCCTTATCCTTCTCTGCACACTCAAAAAATAGCCACAGAATTTCTAGAGAATACAGTTGTTGATAGGAAAGATAGATATTTTTGTTTGTTTGTTTGCTTGTTTTGTAACATGAAGAACAACCCCACTCTCATTTCCAGAAAGACAAAGGAAGTGACATGGTAACCCAGGATCAATGAGGGAACTGGGCTCCTTGAAACAACTTTCACAGGCTGCTTGACAATGTTTGCATCCGCTTTTCCTTCAAAAGAAGCTTAGGCAGGCTTCACCAGAGCAGTGTTCTGCTAAAAGTCAGACAAATCTGAGTTCCATGCCTAGTTCTTCTACTTACTAGCTCATTGTTCTTGGGCATGTAATTTAACCTTTCTGAGTCTCAGCTATCTGAGACTATCTGGGGATATGATATTAATACACCTATTCCCAGAGTTAGGAGGATTAAATGAAGTCATGCGTGGTGAATAATATGACCTCAATGAATATAGACTGTTATAAATTCCTACTATAATCATCATTATAATTAGTCTTTTAAGTCAAGGGGTGTTGGAAAGCAGTTGAGTGTTGTTGGAATTAGGAAAATGAATTGCTTAAAAAATTTCTGTAAGCGTAAATTTTTCCAAATCTAAAATGGTCTTTCATTGAAATAGTTGAGCTGAATAAGCTTTAATGATAAAATGTCCCTTGCATAGGTAGAAGATCTGTGGAGAGCAAAAAGATTCTGTACTTACTCTGCTTATGTATTTATATTTACATTTTAAGGGATTTTTTTTTTAAGTGAATAGGGTAGATACAAAATCAGCTTAGAGAAATGAGTATTTGATTTATGCCTAAAAAAGCCTGTTGGTTAAGACTTTCAAATCATCTCTGCCTTCTATGATTCTTCTCTGGCTTTTGTGTGGCTGTACTTTAACAAGCAGATATCAAGTACAAGCCTTCTTAGACCTTTCATTGCCAACTTACTTTAGGGTTTAGGAAGAGCTGATTGGGGGCTTGAGCTCTCAGAATCTTTTTGTTTTTGTGGACTTTATTTTGTGAGTCAGCGCCTCCACAAGGCTTTAGAAAGCTTTTGAACCCCTTCTAGTCTGGGCTGACACCTCAATAGGCAACAGATGTCTTCGGTTCAATGCTGGGACCCTCTGTTGCCCTGTACCTACTTGGGCTATGTGGGTTTGGATTCTCTGAATTTGGAGGCTTTTGGAGGAGAAAAATGTGTTCTCTCTGTTATTTGAAGTTTCAAAGAAGATATTACAATTAAAACCGAGATTAAAGTTAAAATACTGTCATTGTGTTTTCCGCTGGTCTCAAGAGGAGAGCAACTGTTTCCTACCATACAGAGCAGCATGAGCTACCGTGAAATGAGAACATGGTGCCATGGATGGATCCACTCAGCAAGGCCCCTCACTCTAGGGCAAGAGTCTGGATTACTTACACCCCAGAAGGTGGTAAACTTGAGAGGATCCTAGGAGAAGCAAGCAAACTGACCATTCTTTCCAAATGTGATTTTATGATCTAGCCTTTCCCTACGTTTGGTAGTTCTCAGAACTGGTATGCAAGTGTTTTAAGGGATAAGGATTATTCTCTTTTGTAGAGTACATGCAAACTTTGAAAGTCAGTTGTATTTTAATTTATTGGACTCTAAAAAAGAAGATTGTACAGCTAAGCTGTACATGTAAGGTAGAACATGTCTTCCTCAAAAATCAATGGACACAAACCTCTGTGGTTTGGGAAGCTTTATCAACTATGTCCTAGGCTCAGACTTTAGACTTTAGTGATCCAGCATGCTTATGTGGTTTCATCAAAGCAGAGAGGAAGAACCTGATACAGGAACCCAGCTCTTGGCTCTTGGAAAGTATGGGTTATCCTCATCCCCATGGTGTGTAAATTGTGGCCATGTCATTGCTGAGGTTGGTTCCAAGTAGGCAGAATAACCTTTCTCTAAAGGAGTAAGGAACTAAGATTTTAAGTGAAAGGCATTTTGTATATTATTTTTGCATAGAGTGAGGCTTCTTTTTATTGGTAGCTGTTACTATTGCTAAGCCATTTCTTTGCTATGTATCCTTGTCTAATCTTTCTCCTGAAAGTAGCTTTGGTATGTCTCACAGTGTGTTCCAAAAGATTTTTTGTAACCATACCATGTATTAAAATTTTTCAGAAGGGACTAGATCTTGGCTCTCAAACTGGAGGCACATTGACCTCTTCCACAAACATGAAGAAATAATGCCAGGTTTTGTGATAGTCATACCATTTATCATGACCCCAGGGTGTGGCATGTATATTAAACAGTTGGCCCTCCTGTGATTTAGAGGCAACCCTTACCTCTGTGCCCCATTTGTGCATCTAGTTTGAGACCCAGTTTCTTTTTGGCATGGGCTTAGAAGATGTCTACAGCCACCTAGACTCTTTCATTCTATTCCTGTGCAGTATAGAGTGTCCTTCCGATATTCCAGAGACTAGGATGAAGTGATTTCTTAGATATGGGGTGATCTTCCTGGGATCAAGGGCTCTCTAGAACCATTTCCAAGTCTGGAGAACCATAATTTGAATAGTTTGTTTTTGTGCTTCACAAGGGTAAGGGCTTTGTCTGTCTTGTCTCCTGCTGTGTCAGAACCCTTCACAGCACATAGTATACACATAATACATGTTAGTAATGCATTAAGTCCAATGAATAAATTAATTCAGCAGGAGTTTTCAATAGTGGGCATTTAATGCCATGAGATCTATTGTTTTCCTGTCTGGGTACCATAGTCTTCTCACTCTCCACAGAGTCTTCCTTCACATTTTTTTCCTGATATGTGCTTCCTTCACTCTTTTTGGCCCTTTTCAGACCATGTTTTCCAAAGTGTTTTTTTTAACAGATATATAACTTATGTATATTAAATATATACAAATTTAATATATATTAATATATTTAATAATATATATTTATTATATATTAAAAATAATTAAATTTTTCTTGAGATATAGTTTAGATTTCATAAAGTTCATCCATTTAGAGTCTACAATGCAATAATTTTTAGTATATTCATAGAGTTGTGCAAGCATCACCCTAATTTAATTGGTGCAGGAAATATGGAACACAGGATGGAGCACATTGCAAGAAAGACCTAGGTCTAAATTCTGGTTGCTGCTCCTTACAAGCAATGTGATCTTCAGCAAATTTCTTAAGTTCTTGGAGTCTTAGTTTTTCCCAGCTATAAGATGATTCATCACTCATAGAGTTGTGGTGAAAATTAAATGAAGCATTGTATATCAAGCACATTGCTTGGTGCATGGCATGGAATAGACATTCAGAAATGTTCTTTCCTTCTCCTTTGTGCCCACTCTCTGCCCTTCAGCCTCCAGATAACACAGGATGGGAAGCTGGGACAGAGTGGGCTCAGATCTGTGATCTTCTTGGGACACCTTCTCCTGCCTCAGAAGCAAAAGAGAAGGGATCTGATGGAATGGTACATTTTGCCCAAGAACCTGGCCATCAACCTCAGGATATATCTACTTTTGGCCAAGGCATCACCCAAGAGGCCCCATTTTTCACCAATCAGCTGCCCTTGCCTATTTTTCTTTCACAGTCTCATTTCAGTGTGTTTGATCCATTTTTTAGGAAAACCCCTACCCCCAACAAACACACAAACATACCACCCTTGGACTTTGGGAAGCCATGGGCTTTCTGTCTTCAGTGGCTTCTTCCCGCAAACTAGCCCTTTCTGGAGAGTTCTCTGTACATTTTTCTTTGTAACCATAGAATATTAATGTTGTAAGGAACCCTAGAGTTAGTCCAGGTAAACCTTTCTTTACAGCTTTTAACAGCTGAAGAAACCGAGGCCCAGAGAAATGAGGTAGCTTGGTTGCATCATTAGTTGTAGCAGGGCCAAGACTAGCACACAGTAGGCATTTGATAAATATTGGTGGAATGAAGGAATACCTTTTTCATACTTTATAGTGCTTCAGTGACCTAAGAACCAGACTGAAATCTGAGGGTCTGAGTTCACATTTTGACCCCACCTGTCCACTCCTCTTAGTCTGTAAAAGAAGGACAAACCTGTGGCTGTTAGCGTTGACGCTCAAGGAATGAGATCAGAAGCCTTGCAGAATGTGCACGCTAAGTGGTTGTAATATTTATGTAGTCAACATTGTTTGGAGAAAGTGGAAATAACAACTTCCATCCTGATGAGAATCTGCACATTTGGTCTGAATCTTGTAATTCATTTTGGTTTCCCGTTTCTGAGTGGAGAGAGCTGACATTTTCCAGGCAGCCCTTGCTCCGGAGGGATCCAGACCCAGGGGATTCTGAGAAAATTTGTTCCCTGCAAGTTACCCTGTGGCTAATGGATGGTATGGTTAGTAAAGGATGCTGTACCAAGACCTCGAGTGTGATGGCTGGAGGAGTGAGAGTGGGACCTGACTGAACACATCAATATAAGGAAGAGAAAAAATTGCAGATGTCAGTAAGCCCCAGAATTTCTTTTAATTAGCTTTTAGGTCCACATATAAAATATCCAGACCATAATTTCTGGTGCTAACCATTTAGAAGTAGCTGTGTCTCATTTAGAAGGTAGTTTACAATATAAAAGAATTCTCTTTCCCTTTCCAGCTCCCTCCCTCCCTCTCTTCACCATCCCTGCCCAATTGTGAACCGAAAGATAAATCCTTAGTGTGCCAGGGGCCCTGTAGATTACAAATTCAGACCCCAGACAAGCAGAAAGAGTCCAAGCTCGGTAATTTCCATCCAAAGAACTGTTAAAGGTCCTAATTTAAAATGAATAAAGCCTTTCAGCAGGCCCCTTGTTCCCCTAAATCAATTTGATTTTATGTAAACATTTATCTCCTTTGCACTTTTCCACCTACAACACCGTTCATATAACCATGTCTTCACAACATTAATGTTTTCACCAGATACATTTTGGAGAGGGGTGGGGGCAGATAAGGGAAAGTGTAATGGCATGCAGAATGCATTAGGAGGAGTCCAGTTAAAACTTTCCAAAAATCAAGGCATAAGTGAGAAAAAGCACTCTAATTTTAATAGGGAAAAAGATGTGAATAGCTACTGGGAGGGCTGAGGGAAAATGTGTGGGGATGGGGGCTGTTGTTTGGAAAGGGGTTCAAGTGAGAAAAAGGTCAGTTTAAGTACATCTGCAAAGCATCTTATATTGTAAGAGGCCCTGATTTTGACAGACATGAATGCACAAATGGGGGAGTATATGTGTTCCACTTAAAAAAATAATAAAATATTTGAATTCTGAGCAATCTTTTCTTAAATAAAAAAATAAGCAGACTCCTCTCTAAGGCTCTTGGGCCTCTGTGGGTAGACGTTTCGCTGCACTTTGGAAGCTGGAGGCAGCTTGTGCATTTGAACATTGCATAAAGCATCAGGGAGCATCTTCTCTGCCTTGTCCTGCTGGAGATTCCAAGGACAAGGACCCTGAATATCTTCCCGGCACACAAGGCCATGCCTAACGCCCTACCCTTCCCTGCCCCCAAAGGAGAGTTTATAAAATAATGAAAAAATAGATAGCTGTTATTTCCAAATTCACACGTTTCCTTATTCACAGATAGGGTCAGGAGCACTTGGCCAAATATTTTTAACAAATGAAGAGGAAAAATGCTTCTTGGAGTGAAAACTCTCTGAAGAGTGTGATTCTCCTTCTCTGCTCCTTTGTCACTTACCATTTATCTTCTCATCAGATTTTTTTTTTAAGTGATAAATACAATTAACTGGAGCACTAGGTAATTCTTTTGTGTGATTGTGAAATATAAAAATAAACAGAGGGTTATAATTATGAGAAGCAATTGTTTCTCAAAGTGTTATTTTTAAAATAGACTTTTCGGAAACGTCGTTGATTTCTACTGATTTTTGTTGGTAAATCCTGAGAAAAATGTATATCTTTTCCTTTAAAGTTCTAATTCAAGGCATGGATGTGAGAGTTCTGAAGGGACTTTGGGACTGCGGTAAAATTTCGTTGTCATAGTAACAGAAAGGGAAGTAGGCCTAGCTCACCTGGGACTTTAACACTGCAAAAGCTGGGTTTTTTTTTTTTTTTTTTTTTTTAAGAAAAAGCAGTCTGCAAGTGAAATAAATGAAAAACTTATTCTATTTTAAAACAAAATTTCAAACATTAAATACCTAAATTGTTGAAAGGCCTCTACTGCCAGTTTTCTAGTTGATTTAGCTGTCTGATCAAAGACGCCCAATTTAAAAATTGCACAGGTGTGTTATTTAGGAGACTATTGGCTTAAGCAGACATCTTACTAATGATAACCTCATACCATTATTTTCTGCCTTGGTGTTTTTTTTTTTTTTTTTAATAATCTATATATGGTCTGAAAAGAGATGCACAGTTGTTCATTGTAAAACCGCAGCATATACCCGTGAAGACTCATTTTTTTTTGTCTTTGGGTGATAACACAATTTTCTGTAAATTGGTTGAAAATATCAGCCAACCTTTATGTGTGTGAGGGCGTCTGTGTGAGGTGTATGAATGTGAGCACGCGCGCGTATGTGTGTGTGTGTGTGTGTGTGTGTGTGTGAGGCCAGCGGACAGCCGCATTGCATGTTGAACCCAGGGATTCTGGGCTAATTCGTGCCATTTTTAAACCTGGAGCAAGACATGTTCGCACGGCAGGGGTCACTGCTGCTCTTGAAGTCCTCTTTGGGGAAAGCGTGCCCTAATAACTACCGGGCCAGTGCGTGGTCCAGAGCCCAGCTTGCGAACCACTTAACAATCCCTGACAGTAATGGAGAAGGGGGAGTACAACTTGCGATTGAAAACATCCAAATTTGCAAATTGCAAAGGGTCAGCAATGTTCTTTCACAGGCAAAGGCTGGTTGAAATTCCCCAGACCTGAAATACAATCACTTTCAAATCAAATCTAATATAATGCAGATATATTCTCCTTTAAAAAATGTTTACTTAAAAATGTAACACATTGCTTTCTCTTCACAGATTCTTTTTAAAGTTTTTCCTCAAGTGCAATCAGAATTGTTTGAAAACAGCAGGAAACCCAAGGGACATGAGACGGTTTCAGGTAAGAAGCCTGCAGTTTCTTTCCTGCTAAATAAGTTATCCTGTTTTCTTTTTCCTCCTCACTCTTTTTCTTTTCTTTAAAAATAAATTTCTTCGCCATAATGGTAAATGATTACCCCTTATCCCATAGTATGGAGACTTTCTTTATTTTGTAGAGTTTAAGGCCTTCTGCCTCCACTGCCAAATCCTCACAGACGGAGGCTCCAACCCATGCTGGAGATTTGATTTTAAGCCTGCAGAGGCTGCCCTTCGCGCACACAGCTGCCCACAGCAGGAACCATGTTCTTGATTTTCAGCCACCTTGGGATTTTTCAAAGCAGCTTCTCTGTGCTTTCTGCAAGCAACACCCTCTGTCTCTCTTTTTCCGTCGATTAACTATTCAGTGGTCTCTCTCTGAAGCCATTTTGGAAGGCAGCCGCCCAAACAGCTGTGGTCACTTTAAGATGGCAGCATGGCAGCAAGCCTCAGGGGACGGTGACCCAGCTGCTTGGCAGTTAAATCTGCCCCTGGTTTCATCACCCTTGCCACCGAGGTACCGAGAATACAAGCTAATAAAAACACAGAGCTAGGCAAAGTGTGTCAGGTTGGAGAGGCGAGGAAGGGCCCCTCTCCTTAATCTTTGAAGGACCTGTGTTCAGTTCACCAAATGGCTCTGCTGTGGGTTGCATTCCGTCGAAATACTTAGCATCTCCTCTTCTCCATAGAAAATGTAGAAACATGCTAGATGATGGGGTTCAAGCCTGATGCATTTAAAAACAATCCTCTACGTCATGCGGGAGATAGGGGGTGCTAGCCTCTTATTTCATGTGAGGAAATTGAGATGCTGGCAGTTTAGGTGACTTGCCCCTGAATACTGTAAGAAGCTGGTGGTTCTGGCTGATCAACTCGTTCCACCAGACCGTGGGGGTGTGACCTGTGCAATCGTTTGGCTTAGCGCTCTGCTGTAGCTGTCGTAGAATTCTTACTAGATTTTCAACAAGAGGCCGTGCATTTTCGTTTTTGCACCGGGCCCCATGCGTTTATGTAAGGTCCTCCCCCTCAGAGAGCTTCCGTTGTTTAGCCTTAGTCAGACAGATGGTTAGGAACAGAGCCATTAAAGAGTTAAATGGGGTGGGGTGGGGTGTGGGGACATGGGGAGGGCGGCACACACAAGGCCCAGTGACAGCTACTTTGAAAAAAAAAAAATCCTGTTTCTTCCCCCACTGCATCGTGGTTATCAAGCAATCTTGCTGTGACTGGGAAATGTTTTGTTGCAATATTTAAGTTAACACGATTACCCGCTTCTCTTACAAAGTTAATCCACTCGTCTCCAGCATGCAGATTCATCCCCTGGCTGTGTGATGCAAAGGCAAAACTTATTTTTATTTTGCCTTCTTGGGGCTCTAACAGGGACATTATACCTAGTGCAGAAGTTCTTTCTACTCAGTATTCCACATGGGCATGTAAATAATTTCAGTCCCCATAAGAGTGAAATTCGAAAGAATTCCTAAGTGCCTCAATGGCCAAAGCTTAACTTTCACTTCTGGAAGAACTGGATCCAGGAAAAGAAGTTGGAAGTATGGCTTCTAGTCCCACCTTGTCCCCTTATCACCACTTCCAAGGAAGTTTTAAATCTGAGTACTCTTGTAAATTTGAAGAGGCTTCTAATAGAATGTTTTGTCATTTTATGTATTTCAAATTTTAGAAATATCCTCACAAACAAGTATAGGCTAAGAGTTCTTCTACTTCTTTGCTTGTTTACTAAGGGAGGTTTTTAATATGCCCGAGTTTATAACTGAGTTAAAATATATATTGCTGATCTCAAAATTATAGGGGATTCTCATTCTATGAGCAGATATTTGACTTTTGCAAAGATAAGGAAAAAGATTTTTTCTTTAAGTTTCTGGATTCTATGATTATCTTATTTCTGGAGTAGAGCTAAAGTCAAGTGGCAAATATTTTTTTGCATTTTTTTTGAGATAAAATTCACATAACACAATTCATCATTTTCACCATTTTAAAGTCTACAGTGTTTTTTTTAGAATATTCATAATGTTGTGCAACCATCATCACTAATTCCAGACATTTCTATCACCCTCACAAGAAATCTGTACCTCAGTTCCTTCCATCCCCTGGCACTCACTAATTACTTTCTGTCTCTACAAATTTGCCTGTTTCTCTGGATATTTCCTGTAGATGGAATCTTGCAATATGTGGCCTTCTGTGGCTTCTTCTTTCACAATATTTTCAAAGTTCATCCATGTTGTAACATGTATCAAAATTTCATTTCTTTTTACGGCTGAATAATATTCCATTGTATGTATAGACCACATTTCGTCTGGTCATGCATCATTGCTGGAGATTTGGGGTGTTTCCACTTTGGGACTATTATATATAACGTGGTTATGAAGATTCACTTACAGGTTTTTGTGCGAACATAGGTTTTCAATTCCCTTGGATAGATAATGTAGGAGCCGGAATTTCTGGGTCGTATGGTAACTCTATCTTTAACTTTTTGAGGAACTGCCAGACTGTTTCCCACAGCATTCACGTCAGTTTGCATTCCCACCAGCAATGCACGAGGGTTCCAATTTCTCCACATCCTGCTGCATTTTTGTTCTAGCTGTATTAGAGAGTATGGAGCGGCATCTCATTGTGGTTTAGATTTGCATGTCCCCATGACTGACGTGTTGAGCATCTCATGTTCACGCTGGCCACCTGATTATCTTCTTTAGAGGAATGTCTATTCAAACCTTTGCCCATTTTTAAATTGGGTTATTTATCTTTTTGTTGTTGATTTGTAACAGTTTTTGATAGATTCAGAGTACTAGATCCTTACCGCATATATAGTTTTCAAATATAGTTTTCCATTCTTCTGCGAATTGTCTTTCACTTTCTTTATAGTGTTCTTTAATGTACAAAAGAATTGGCAATTTTTATACTGTGTTTAGATTCTATTAAGAAGATAACCTTCAATGAAAGCTCTTTTAAATAGAGAAGCTATTATGAAGAAAGTCTCGATTATGTGCTAAAATGGCTACATCAGAAACTTGGATCAAGTTAACAACACAAAGCAAAATTAGCAAAATAGTTGCTAATTGTGGTAGCGGGGAAGGAGATCTAAAGGTATGGTATCTTGTAGGAATTCCTGGAAATATGTCAATCAGAATGAAAAAAGTATACATGACTCTTTGGCTCTCAGTATATGCAGAGTGAGGTAGAAAATAGAGACAATTGGCCAGATAACTTAAGCAAACTTTCCGAATATCCGCATCACATTTAGTTTTAGTTGTCTGAATATTTCAGGTAAAAACATTCAAAGCTTTCATTTGGCTAAAACCATTTAGACAATTATGTCAATTTTTCACTCTTGTTATATGATAAAACATAGATTTAATATGATGAAGTCTTTTGTGGGTTTTGATCTGAGCCGAATATAAATACAAAGCATTTCTAACCAAATTATGAATCCAACCAAATCCTTTCTCCTCTCTCACCCCTCCTCCTTCCAGTATCTCCAAAGTACTGGAGGAACCTGGAATCTTTTTTCAAAAGTGATTGAATGAGAACAAAATCATTATGTCAGATTTATTTTTCAGCCTGAATCAAACCTCCCTTTCATTCAGTTCAAGTCTTATGATAGGACATATAAAATATTTATCTAAGCACATGAGTTTTGACCCTTTTATTTGACCGCTTTGAGAGTCTGGTAAATGCTATAGCCTCTGTCACAGCAAAAGTACATTTAATCAAAATTTTGCTTAAAATTTAGAGTGTTACCAGGCCTCTTGAAATATCTCTTAGGGTTCCATAGATCCCAAGTTGAGAACTTTTGATCTTAAGACATGGAATGCAACTAATACCACCTAATACTAAATAGACATCCTCAATGTAATTTGTAATTCCTCTAGGGATCTGTCCTCTTAGAACTCTTCCTGGTGATCTTTCCACTCTCTTGGCTTCAAATGCCCTCTGGTCCTGGTTGACTCCTGGATGCATATCTTTAGCCCTCACACCCCTCTGATCCACAGACATATAGCATGCCTCCCTGCAGGGCATCTTCACTTGGATGTCTAATAAGCACACATTCAAAAAAGAATTCAAGGAGGTGCAAGGGTAGTTCAGTGGTAGAACTCTTTCCTGCCACGTGGGAGACCCAGGTTCAATTTCCAGCCCATGCACTTCCCAAACAAACAAACAAATGAACAAAAAACCGGATAAATAAAAATTCAGCAAATGGTGCTGCAATAAGGATCTACTAACATGAAAAAATAATGCAATGTGACCCTGGCCATACAGCATACAAAACAAACAGAAAGTAGAACTCAATACTTATTCCACCATTCACTCCCTTTTTTGACAACCCTTATTGTGAAAGTGCCACTTGCCCCTCCTGAGTATCTTCTAGAGCCATCTCTATACCCCCAAACTGCAATGGAACCTTGTCTCTACTTCTTCCTTGTCTGATTCATTCTAGCATCTCTGCCAGAGTTATTTTTAAAAATACAAATCTAATCATGTCACTTCCCTGCTTAAAACATACTGTGAATATCTACTGTTCATAGAAAAACAATGAGACTTTTTTAGCATGACTGATAAGATCTATTCAATATTTTTACATTGGGCTACTTTTCTGCTTCCTACCTCCTGATGTTTTCAGATGTCCACCACTCACCAGGAACACTCATTGGTTTCCTTTCACTTCTTGAAACCTTTCTACATACCTAGCCCTCTAACTGAGAACCCTTTGCCCATCTCTAATTTGTGACTCCTATTCATGTGTCGAGCAAGACCAGAATGTCATCTCTTTTGTAAGTCATTTCCTGATTCTTCTAGACAGAGCAATTGGTTCTCTCTTCTGTGCCAACACCTCCTTCCCCACAGGCCGTAACTATACCATTTATCGTATTGCATTGCAATGACTGTTTGTGTCGCCAACAGACTGTGAGACTGTTGGAGTAATTGGTATGTTTTATTTATTTTTCTATTTCTCCCCAATGCCTAACACAATATCAGGGACTTTGTAGGGCTCAATAAATTGTTATTAAATGAATTTTTAAGAGAGAGAGAAAGAAAAAAAGAAGAAAGGAAGAGTGAAAAAAAAAAAGACAAAAGAAAGGAAAGGAAGGCTTCCAGGGCCCCCAAAGTATCTAAATCTATGGACCATGCATGCAGAAAATCACATTTTCCCTCCTTGAAATAGAACAATTAAAAGAAACATCCAGATTAACAACTTAATGAAGGAAAGGAAGGTTATGTCTAGTTTAAGCTGACAGGCCTGTTAAGATTAAATGAACCCCGTTCTTTATTTCTCTGCGTTGTGGATGGAGAGCAGGCAGTTATAAAATCCAGAAGAAAATCAAGCCAAGAAAATGAAGAGCCAGTCACACCATCATTTTCCCCATTCAAATTCTAAAACCCAGTAGAAGTTGACAACAATCAGGGTTTATTGTTGTCAGCTCACATTCATATATATGCTGACTAGGTGTATGCCAAGTCATAGAGAAAACACAGATGCAGTCATTCTCTGACTCACTCATGAAACCAATATTAAAGGACAGATTCTAGGTGTTAGAGATACATCAGTGACCAAAACAGATAAAAATCCCTGCCCTCACATATATAGCCTAACTGGGAGATGCAGAAAATGAAATAAATGGGTGACTTCTATAGCTTAGGTATGCTTCTCTGTAGTCTTCAAGTGACTTCTTAGAAGCAGAGGGGATGTGATCAGGTTCAGATATGGGAGCTAAGTCATATCCACCATTATAATAATAGCAAGTATGGATGCTATTCAGAATATTTTTCAAAGTTTTCCACAGTATCATGTATAATACAACTCTAATCCATAGACCATTTTCTTGAGATTGGGTAGTTTAGAGATCTAGGTGCCAATTTTTTTTCCTGCCAGAAAAGGACTCAATTTTAAAAAGAAATGATCACTGTAGCGGGCTGGGGTGTTTTCCATCATATGGATAGCACCAGTTTGTACCTCGGGTAACCCTCGAGTTGGTAGAAGGTGTCTGGACACATCTCCGATTCCCAAATCATTTTTAATCTCCTTCATTCAAACTTGTAGTTTTCTTATAATTAGGATAAAGATTCTTACTGCCGTTTGATGAACTTCTCGATCTCTTGGATGTCTCAAATTCATCCCCTAAATCACTCAGTTTAGATTAAGTAAATTGTGGGTCCACCACAAAAAATCATTTTTAAGTTATAAAATTATCCTAGGGAGAGAGCGGTGCCACTGTGGCTCAGCAGCAGAATTCTCGCCTGCCATGCTGGAGACCCGGGTTCGATTCCCAGAGCCTGCCATGCCAAAAAAAAAAAAAAAAAAACAAAAGAAAAATTTACCCAAGAGAGAGAACCGTATACAGGTCGTGTCCTCCTTTGATTCAAGAGACAAGATGTTGGGGTATATGGAAGGGTACATATATTGCCAGCAAAAGAAAAGTCATTTCAGGAATCAGGTTAAAAACGACATCAGTGTGAGTTGATTCCAGTTTGTTTTTATGGATCTGCATGTAAATCCAGGATGAACCTTCCAGAGGAGCATCTTGAAGGAGATTCGAAGGGAATGAGGGTAGGGCATAGTGCTTTGTTTGGACACACCTAGGGGGTCTGTAAGACCTCTGAGTAAGCAAAAAGAATGCACAGTGGTAGGGAAGAAATGAACCGAAGACACAAAGATCCACTTGACCAGAATGAAGAAAGGAAGTGAGACTGAGTGAGCGCTGATGCCAACAGGGTGATAATGTGAGAGGCCTAAGGCCTGTTACAGCACCATGCTGGATGCAACAACAGCCCAAGAATGGTGGGAAAATAAATGCATATGACAAAGATACCTGGTCCACACAGCTGGGCATTAACCATTAGTCTGTTTTACTAAACAACGTAAGAGCAAAGGGCAGGGCTACTCATGTCTTGGAAGAAGGCCAAGATCCAACCAACCTCTTATGATTTTTCAAACCCCAGCTCCTATATAAAAATGTTTAATGGCACCACCATCTATTTTCCTTAAATAAAAAATGTTGAATGTTTCTCTCACACCAGTTTAAGAGGGAAGCGAGAGTTTAAATTAACTCCAAATGGTAAAAATTTAATACAGCTCCAGCTGCCTGCAGGTTTCTTCAGTTCAAATCTTTCAGTTCAAGAGCTACTCCAGCTGCTTTGTGATCTCATCCACCATTTGAAATTTCCGTGCTACTGAGCAGCAGTTTTAAAGCACATAATGAAAATCTTTTGACTTATGGCCTCTCTGATCAACAGGTGAGTCCATTATCTGGTGGTAAACCAAACCAGATATTTCAAGTTCAGAAATAATAATTATCTCTTTGGAGTCAGAAAAAATCTTGAAGAATTTGAGGATTTTCCACTCAGGCTAATGCTTTAAACTTGGGGACGGCGCTCTGTGTGTGATTTCAAACTGTTCTCTGTTTGGCAGTATAACCTTCTAGTTTATCTGACTTATGGTGTCTCATTTGGGAACAAAAAACAGGGTGATAAGAATTTTGGTTAACTCAGATAGAAATGTGTTCATTATAGAAAGAAATAAGTTCTTTATAGGAGAAAAAGGAGAAGAATGAAAGCAGGTGGTTACCTAAATGCTTTGAGAAAAGAATATATCAGACTTCAGTGAGGTGGAAATGAGGACTAAATGCTAAAATAATTTAGAAGACTCAAATATGAGCACTAAGACCTACTTCTGAGCACATTCCTGAGAAGATCAGATATAGAATTTCGTGGAAGCAAAGCTCTCTTAGTCCAGCAATAATAAGACTGCATAAGTTCCTTAGCTGCTTATGGAGCCTGCCATGCTCCTGACTTTTGACATATATGATAGGTGGCTCATGATGTCCATGGTGACAGAGTTGGATGGAAGAGAATGGCCAAGCCAAACCAGAGACTGCATCAATATGCTATGGCGCCTCCGTGGCTCTCACAGAGAGGTATTTTATTTTCTTATAAAATACCACCTCTTGACCATAACCATCACCATTTGACATAAGTTTTAGATGGGAAGAGCAATGCGTCCAATGGAATAAAAGGAGATAGGGTGGAAGTAGCAAGTGTTTATGACCTTTGAGCTGAAGGGAAATTCAGTGTCAAGCAGATGAAGAGCTTTCATGCTCCCTGATGACATAAGCCTTGTTTAAAACATTGCCACCTGATTTCTGTACATATGGAACTACTTTTTAAAAAATCATGCTCTAAACAGTGTCTACCTTAGGCCAAATTTGTCAAGATAAGCCTGCAGAGATGCTGTTTGGCGTACTACTTCACTCATGCCAACTAGAATTTTAAAAAAGTATCAGAATAATAATTTCATTATCTCTAGTTGTTTGACTAAATTTTTTCAGTTCTCCAAGATCTATTGCAAATCTCACTTTCTTGATGAAAACATCTTTTACCACATTCAGTATGGTCTAATTCTTCCTACTTTGTTCTCCTAGAGTATATGAAGGCAACATAATTTGGTCCTTGAATATATATTACTGTATAATAATATTTTCTGATTATGCCTAGTGTCTGTTGTGCTTTACCAATTATACGGTAAGCTCCTTCAGGTCTTACAGATTTTTTTCTTTCACCCTCTACTGCATTTGGCTCAGTGCTGGGAATTTCAATAAATATCTGTTGACTGATTGAAACATAGCACCGTTTGTTACTGAAGAAAATATCTTCTTGGAAATTATGTCATTAATGCCAAGTTTCCCCCTCCCTTGGTGTGAACAATCCAAGAATGTCCCACATCTGTCTCAATGCCACTCAACTTTGCATTCTCCTATTTGATACTTGGTACTTAACTAAACAGAAAATTTGGCTTTAGAGAATAGGAAACAATAGGTCTTGCTAAGAATTCTGGGAATTCCTTCAAAGAAAAAAAAAAAACAGAAAGAAAAGGGTAGAACCCATGCTTGTGGGGTAGGTATTTAAAGGTAATTTTGGAAGCTCTGGAGTCCAGTAACCAAGAAGAATCTGGGCTTTAAATGTGGTTGGAAAATATGGTGTGCGCCACAAATAAAATGGTAGGAGGAAGCGATTTGCAGTAGCCAATTTGTTTGTTGTCAGTCTGGGCTGAATTAATGGAAGCTTAGTGAAAATAGTTTCATTAGATCCACCTTACTGATTGTGAGAACTAGCCAGTATATAAAAACACCAACTTAGTATCTCTTCTCATGATGAGGACTTCAAACTCAGTTGACTGCCATAACCAGAAATCTGTCTTGCTTTTTCCTTTCCCTTTAATGGTCTCTATGTCCCTTTCCTCCCTTCACAGGTGGAAAATAAAATCCCACATCACAATTATGCTTTGCAAAAGCTGAAATAACATATATAGGAACAGAATAGTTATAAGGGAAAAGCACATCATGAATTTAATTCCATTTCCAGATGTAAAATGTCAGGAAGAATTTTTTTCCATACTTGGCAAAATGACAGGAATTTTGGGGGCCATTTTCACTTAGTTTGGTGCATGCATGTTCATAAATAGGTTTCAAAGAGTCTTCAGTGTTGTGTGTGTTATAAATGCTGTGTGTTGTGGCTTTACTGAGATTAAACTACCAAAGGCCCCACATTCAGCTAGGAGGTGCATGACCTGCATTGAAATGGAGGGGAAATGTGTCTGACTAATGGTAGATTTTGGTGTGTTTTCAAAGCAAGAACTCTGATCCATATGGGGAGGTTTCTAACCAATGTAATTATTCTCCAGTGAATACAGACACTGGAATTGTCGTCTGCTTCAAAGAGCAGATCATTTAGTCATTCCACACATTTTTCATTTTGACTTCTCTTGTTCTTTTACCCTCCTGTGTGAGACTTAGGGTCTTTGTAGGAACACCTGGGTATGAGCTGAGAAATGCTAGCTGGGAACAGGGTTCAAGCTAGCCTTTCCTCTGGCTTATGTAACTGAACTAAATCATTCAGTTAGAGCTTTGAATAGGATACATATTAAAAAGTCAGTAAAAAACAAAAGTGTGATGTTCCAAAAAGCCAAGGACATTTCAAAATGAAATAAGTCAGTTTGGTTAAAGTCCCTATGCCATGTGCTACTGTTCTTCTACCAAAGAAACAGTTCTGCTTTTTCAAAGTAAGTTATACAGGTAGATGAACGTATGTGTCCACTGAAAGATCAAGTCCCACAGTGGCTTTTTAGGGGCAGGAAAGTACTCTTTACAACTCAGCTCCTGCTTTGAATAAGCTATTAAAGTGTGGGGCATGGGAGAACTTTTGGATAATGAGAAGAAAAATATGATTTGAGAAAGTCAATCAGTTTTCTTGAGTGCTTTTAACAGATTGTTAGCGTATTTGTATTTGTTCTTAAAACTTTCTTGTAATTTTTCAAGGGGAGATACAAACTTTTTTCTCTTTCTATATAATTGATTAAAACAGCCATATAATTAAATGATTCAGAATTTCACCTACCATTGTCATTTCCCAGTTGGTCTATGTTTCCTGATCTGACCTTACCAGAAATTAGAGACCACATCAAAGTAAAGTAAGGAATGATGAAAAGTAAAAACCACCTTTTCTTCAAACATGCAAGCAATTTCTGTAGGTCCCTACTTCTCCATCCTGAAAACTTGGCTTCATGGTACCACATCATAAATAATATTTTCATGGAAATAATTAGTTGTTGCTCTTGTGTTGAATGGAAATGCACCATTTGAGGAGAGTTCTCATCTATAATGGCTTAGTTAATAGATCTCCAGGTTTTCCTATTTGAATCTGAGCTGAAATACAGGTACACTAACTATAAGAAATAAATGCAAGCTGTCACCAGTGTCAGCAGCAGAAACTGGGGGTCCATCACACACAAATTGTGGACATCTGTATTCCTAATTGGCATCCTTTAGGGCCGTGCCAGCAGAATGGCAGAGCCAAAGGGTCTGACAGCTTCAGAAAGGAATAGGTATCAAGTTTAGGTGGTAAGAGACATTTATGAGGCAGCAGAGTTCTTTTGTACAGAATGTCTACCTATGCTTGGCACAATACTGGCAATATTTACTTTCAGGTACCTCCAAATGGCACATTTTATCAATATTAAACTGGCTACTTTTAAATAAATTGGTTTCTGATCTTAGGAGAACAAGTGATATTGATGGTTATATGTTTCAAATATCATTGGCAAAGATGCATACAAACAGTTAACAAGGTAATGGTAAGAAATGTTGACCTTGATTTGTTTAGCTAAGATGTAAAGATTTTTGAAGGTCAAAGGTGTCCTTGTGTAGTGTTTTGGAGTCTAACTGTGTCTGACCCTCTAACATTAAGCTGCTGTGGCCTGCAGTTTTGAAGAGTGAAGCAAGCCAGGGGGAAAGAGAAAAGGGGGAGAGAACAGGAAATGGAGTGAGGTGTTTCAGGAAGTTGTCAGGAGTTGACTGATTGATTCCAGATGGAAAGGGTCAGCCTTCATGACCCAGGAAATACTCACTAGGGGAAAGAAGTTGGCTTGTGGAAGGGGAAGGCCTGGGAGTGAGACGATGCTGGAATGCACATACCATTTCCTTTAGTCTTAAAACATTCAGAAATTTTAACTTCTCTGAATAGAATAATATCAGTGTTGTCATCATTCATCAGGAAACAGTGAAGGAAGTTAAATTTGGGGCTTTGAAGGTACCAAATGTATCTCCACCTCCATAATGTCACTCATTCTTCCAGAATGGAGTGAATACACGCGAGTCAATTTGCAAGCCTGTGTCTCAACATATAAGAACAAAACCCAAATACATCTTATTTCCCCTAGTAGACTTTGTGAATTAAATCTTTTACATTTTGCAAATTCAATTTCATTGGCAGGCTATTCTAGGTTCCTCATAGTCTAAGATATTTGAAATATTAAAAACTGGAACTTGCCTCATCTCTCTCTATATGCACATATGCACATACATTTGGACATAATTTAAAATCTTGTAATAAATTTTGCAGACACTGAAATAATTCAGGTTAATTCCCTTGCTGTCATGAGAGGCCAGTGCTAGCCAATGAGAGATTAAAATTTATTTCCATTGTTAATGGAAAATAATGAAGTGCATCTGAACCATCAGGGTATGTCATTTGGGAAATGTTCACTTTGGAACCAAGTCTCACTCCACCCAAATGGACAATGATGAAATCAACTGCTCATGAAAACCCCCTAGTCTATGACAGGAATGCACAAGGAGCTTTAATATACAGCACAACAAGAACCTTGTAGAATGATTAAAGTGGCCTCAAAGAGAACACTCTTCACATCCACATAATCCTCAGACAATCCAAGGGTTCCCCTCAGTGTGCCGAGTACAGCTCATTAACAATTAAAGCCTGAAGTCCTGTCTTGTTTCTTCTCCGGAGATGACAGCCATGTCTTTGAAAATCCATTCACACACACAGTTTCTAACTGTGGTCTGTGTTCCTCTTCTCTCCACCTTCTCCTATTATTTTCCTACGCAGAAACACATACAGAGGTGATCACTTTCCACTTCCGCAGTCATCTTAACCCTGTGATCATGAGGCACAGCCTCTCCCTTTGACTATGACTCAGTCTTTTGCTGTGCTGAGATCCCACTGATAAGTACTGGTACCTTGGAGCACTTGCAGAGTGATGGATGTCTCTGTCTTATGGTTGCCACCAAACTTTAGGAACTTTCTGGAAGAACTTTTGCCAGACACTGGCGTGTTAACATATGCACAGCTGAAAACAGACCCAGAGCTAGACACACTGCATCTCTGAATTGTGAGCAATCATATTGATAATACTTTTTCTGAATGACAACTTAGGTTCCTTTGAGTTCATGCTTAATGCTATAGGGAGGTAGAGAACAACACTCCTTGTATTTAAAATGTCTACACAGTGAGAAATTGAAGTGAGAGACACATAGCAGACTGGGAACACATTATTCTTTCAAGTTTGTGTTTTTACAAACTTTACCTGACGTCTACTAAGTACTCAATGGTCATCTGCTAGGTTGAATGAGTGTTATCCACTTATTTCCATGTAAAATTTCATGTATGTTACCATGCTTCTCATCGCAGCTGGGCATAAGGACAGGTGAACTCCTTCATGGATTTATGGGTTAGGGGGTTCTCCCAAGCCTATTAAATTAAAAATACATAAAAAATTTAAAGATACATCTAATAGTCTATCTAAGATGAAAAAAAAATCGGAGGAGTGTTACTGGGGTAGGGGTAAGATCCACTGGGAAAAGAACCTGAGATAATTTTCTAAGGAGATGGAAATGTTCTATATTGTTATAGTAGTGTTGGTTTCCCAGGTGGATGCAATTGTCAAAATTGTACAGCTGAGATCTGTGCATTTCAATGTATGTAAATTTTACCTAAAAAATAGCCAATCAACCAAATGCTGTGATTATCATCATTGAGTGGGGATAGAGAGTATGTGATGGTATCGATGAAACAAGATTTAATATTTTGACAATTCTTGAAGCTGGTTGATGGGTATGGAGAAATTCATTTTGCTATTCTGTTTGCGTGAAAATTTTCATCATAAGACGTTTTAAAAATCTGTCTCATGAATCCACTTCCATATTTGGAAATAAGTCAGGGTTAAAGATTTTCTTCTTCATTTAAGAAGCAAGTAAGAAGTGGCAGGGAAATTACAAGTAGGATTTCAGAAAATTTAATTTGGGAGTAGGCAGGAAGAGCCATTTTTATAACCACCCATCATTATATACATATTCACTGCCTTTTTCCAAGAGATGTATACATACACATGAATAGAAAAAGAACAGTTTCCTTCCCCACCCCACCCCCCAAAAATTATGCTATGCAATAATTGACTTAAACTGAGAAGTCGACTTAAATCGAGGATGACTCTCTTCATAGATCAAGCAAGTCCAATCTATTTCACCACTGTTCCCTGGCTGATCTCAACCTCTTTTGAACTCATAAACCCTTGATCTGTAGCCCACATGGCAGGACTCAGTCAGATAACATTTTGTGTGCTATTTGTTTTGTATGCCCAACATGTTTCTCCAGCTTGAAAGTAAACTCTCTGAGGGTTGGGACCATGTCCCGCAACTTTTGGTACCTAACCCCAACAGGCTCCGTTTCTAGAACCTCACCCAGACTTTGAATATAGGAGAGGCTCAATGAGTAATGCCATCTGTTTTACTGAGAGGGTAAACCAGGCAGGGGTGTGGCAAATGGGACATGAACTCATCTTAATTTGGCCCCCGCCAGGCCCTGCACTAAATGCTTTACATATGCTATCTCATTTTATGCTCACAAAAGCCCTGTGAGTTAGGTGCTGTTGCTTAGGTTTTACAGATAGGAAAACTGAGATTCAGAAGGTTAATTCATTTGTTCAAGGTTACAAGTCAGGAAGAAATCAGCCTTGGATTTGAATTCAGCTCTGTCTGACTCCAAATCCATGTTCGTCCCTGCTCCATGCCACTCTTCCCTTTCTTCAGGTTAGATACCATGCCCTAGAATTTCAAACTTACAGTCTTACCAGAAGTGTGTACACCTTTGCTATGCTCCCTAATGAGCAGGGCCACCACAAACAACTGATCATCCAACATCTTGATACCCAGCCTTGTGTTAGAACATGTCAGAAGTGCAAGAACACATTCCTGAGCTTGGAGAAGTGACTTCTCAGCTGGAGTGTAGAACTTAGCTTTCTAATTGCACACAACTGGCTCCTTGTGGTGTCTATAGCTTGAGGTTCAGCTGGGAATAATTGTCCAGGACGCCTCTGATAGGGAAGTAGTTTTCTGGAACAACAGGCCGATGGCCAGTTTCTCCACTTCATTACATGGGTATACTTTAAACACAAATACGTGACAACACGTGGTGAAGGGCAGCCTCTTCTTCCATAAAATTCTGTCATAATTACAGGACGAGGATAACCTGTTGAGATGCCAAGAACATAGCTCTGTCCCAAAGTCCTGTTCCATATCTTGTTTGCCACATGGGAGCCTGGCAAAGCAGAATTCTGGTGCATCTACTACTTTCTGTGAAACTAGCCCTTTCAATCTTACCTCCCCCCACCTTTTCTTTAAATAATGCAGGTGGTGCTGTCAACAACAGTGAATGTGGATGGACATGTGTTGGCTGTTTCTGACAACATGTTTGTTCATAACAACTCTAAGCATGGACGGAGAGCGAGAAGACTCGATCCATCAGAAGGTAGGGCTGCCTGGTTTAGGAGTGGTAGACAAATGAAGTTCTCCACAAATTTGCTTGTTTTAACTTCCAATTTATGTCTAAGAGTAGGAGTGGAGAAAGTGTGCGAAACCATGTGGGTTTTTAAATGAAGTTGTAAACACCAGCTCCATCCTGCACTATTGAAATTTCCACGCATCTCTCAGGATGATGCTGAAGTCCCTGGGTCTCACTGACTCTTCCATTCAGTTTTGTGTTTTTCTTTTTGCTAGACAAGCATTTTAAGCAAAAGTAGGCCTATGACATCTTAGTTAAACAGGAACATTACAGTGCCAGACATGTATGAATAAGTGTCAGATGTGCCCTTAAACAAATTGTGGGCAAAACAAAACAATGTGCAGAATGAAACTGACACTAATTGATTTTTGTTTGCTTGGACAAGAAGAAATCATGGTTTGCTCTGGGTAGTTTTCCAAGTGCATTAAAGTAATTAGAAATCCCGGTAACTGCTAAACTTCAAGTTGTCCAAAAAATTAAAGTATATCAATTAAGATAACTGCCAAACCTAAGTAAATTCTGTCTTAGTTCTTCTCCTTCTTTCTGCACTCCCTGACACTCTGGTATAGGAAGACCCTATAAGGTAGAATGAATGGACAACTGGGCTACTACTTTCATGTGATGTCTTGTTGTATCTTGCCCAGCAGCCCCGGACTCAAACACAGCCTTTAAAATGTGTCTTGTATCATTTTAAATAAGAATTAATGAACTGAAAGAAAATGATTGAATCAGTAAAGAATTCAGAGTGGTGTTAATTCTCCCACAGTGGGCACTGAAAGGGGAGAAGAAAATCCCAGGGTTCACAACTAGGAACCCATCCAGTTTTTCCTTGACTGATTGGATGTGATTGACGGGCTGTTCAAAGGAGGCTCATGTTTTTGGAGTCCTGCCAAAGTTCTCCTCCACCTTTGACCCTGTCAACTTTGGAAATGGAGTGATGGATTGACTTTAGTTATGGCCTGAAAACCATATTGGGTTCCTGTTGGGATGTAAAGTCCAGAGGCCTTGAACATATGGAAGAAAGAGGGAAAATCCTTCCCACAAAGTTGATAAAGTGATTAGAAATTACGTCTTGATAGAGCTGAAAAATAATCTTAAACCACAATAGATTTTTGCTTTCTCCTCTCTCTAGTACATTAAAAAGCCTTATAAATCTTAACATCTTGTCCTCGGCGGCAGAGGAGGTGGGGGGAGAAAAGGGATTTACACATTTCCAGTGTGATGAACTTATAAAAATATGGGGAAAACAACGGAGTTTTAAAAACACCCTTTGCACAATTAGCTGAGTGTTTCACTTTTTCAGACCTAATAGTCAACTTTAGGCTTTAATGACCTGGTGAAAACCAACTGCCAATTAGGGCATGATAGCAAGTCAACGGAGCACAGCTTGAATTTCTTGAAATGATAAACAACTTTCAAGAGCATCCCATCTCAGAAATTCCAAACTTCAACCACCAAAGGACAAATCTGACTTTTTTCTTTTCTATCTTCTTAGCTACCCCCTGCATCAAAGCCATTAGCCCGAGTGAAGGCTGGACCACAGGAGGAGCCATGGTCATCATCATTGGGGATAACTTCTTTGATGGTCTCCAAGTAGTGTTTGGGACCATGCTTGTATGGAGTGAGGTAGGCAAAGGCAAAGATTGTTCTGGTCTGGGCAAACCAGTAATTCCTGGAACATCAGCATCACGAGCACAATTTATTGAGAACTTACTTTGAGCAGGGCACCGAGGATAAAACGGCACACACTTCATGAGTTATTGTAGGGGCAGGTCTCTTAAAATGTTAAATCTTCATTGTAGTATTGTTTGGAAAAATTAGAAATGACCTAAATAATGAACAATAGGATAATGGTTAAATAAATGCAGGAATAATATGCCATCAGTGAAAATGATGTTTTGAAAAATATTCTAGGATACAGAAGAAGGGAGAAGGCTTACACTAACTGCTAAGTGAAAAAACCAATTAGGACAACAATGTTTATGGATGTAGAATCTAATTACGTAACACACATCCACAGACAAAGTACTGGGAACTCTCCAAAATATTAACATTGCTTGTCTCTGGGTTATGTGGTGTTAAAATTTTTCTTTACATTTTTCAGTAATTTCCAAATTTCCTAAACTGCAGATGTTTTCTTTCATAATCAGGAAAACAACAAAACGTGTTTAAAAAGATAAGTAATGATGCTAGGTTGGGTTTGGAAATTGCCAAATCAGTGTGTGTGGTCATAGGCAGTATAGAAGTTCAGTGGAGGGAGTGATTGTAGAAATGGAGTGGTAGAGAGCAGGACATGGAAGGGACTTGAGGTGGTCTGAAGTAGGAAGTAAGGACCTGGATAGCTTGGATGGGCTGGAAATTCCTTGTGAGAGAGAGAGAGAGAGAGGGAGAGAGAAGAGAGATGTGAGACATAGAGACAGAGGATGCTCAGATGCATTTGGAGGACAATGGGTATGCCAGTTTGCCTAGAGAAGAGAGAAGACCTGGGAGGGTAGTTGTGGGAGATTCTTAGTGCTCAGTAATGGTTTGCATAATAGGTGTTTTCTTCCCTACCTGTTCATTCCTCAGCTAATAACTCCTCATGCCATCAGAGTGCAGACTCCTCCTCGACACATCCCTGGAGTGGTGGAAGTGACATTATCTTATAAATCCAAACAGTTCTGCAAAGGAGCTCCAGGGAGGTTTATTTATACAGGTAGGTGATAAAATGTTTCCAAAGGTGATTGGTTCCTGATTCACCTTTGCCTTAGTTCCCAGTGAGATTTTCTCTTTATTTTATAAACATTCTCATTTCTTAGATCTTTCTCCTGATAGGGGAGAGTGGCCTGGGTGATAAAACTTTGAATGAGGAGGTATAGACTCAATTCAAAATTTGTATTTTATTTAAGTAGTTTCTTCATAGTTTGGGAGATGGTCATGGCATCTCATTTTAGGAGTTCGATCTGAGAAATTTAATTTTGCTGGAACTATGCTAGAATTGTCTTTTGTCTAAACAGATAAAAAATAGACAAAGTTGATGACTGTGACTAAAGTTTATTGGAAAGGATTTAAGATGCATATGTCTTATCTCAAATCATGCTTCAGAATGATTCACATGGTTTAAAAATTTTATGAAAGTAAAAATAATCCATTAATCCAATTTTTATTGAAAGCCTACTTTGTGTCTACTACTTTTTCTAGGTGGAAGGTACATATGACAAATAAGATATGGTCCCTAATTGGAAGTTTAGAAGCTTTGGGAGGAGGCAATAGTATATTGATCTAGAACAGAGGGAAATATAGTAAATTAGAAATGTTTGGTATTTCCAATGAACAGAGCAAGAGTATTAGGAAGAGAGAATATAGTGGAGACTAGAGCAATGGGATGGGGTTTCAAGGAAGAGACGGACACTGGAGAAGAATGATGGGGAGGATTTGGATAGACAAAGAAAAGAAGGAAGAATGTTCCAACTTTGGAAAGTCACAAGTGCAAGGATGAAGATGAAATGAGCATGGCATGGAGGAGAAAGGGCCTGGTTCAAAAGCAAAGGCAAAACTGACACTTGGACTAGGTGAGCTAGACAAGAGAGAGGAGGAAATTATAAAACAGAGATTATAAAACAAAAGCCTTTTATGGGAATTTGGACTTGATTTGGCAAGAAATAACAAGCCATTGAGGGAGGGTGACTCAAAGTTGTTATTTTAGGAGAAATGAATGCTGTTGTTATAAAGACTGGATTAGGGAAGGCAGGGAACAACTGAAGACAAAGAGATCAACTAGGATAGGGTACTTTGAATAAGAAAATAAGGGGTGTATCATAAGAAATATATAAGTCAAGAAAATGTATCAGGTACATTACAAATTTTAGTAATATTGTCTTATATATAGTATATTGTTCTTTCATTTGGACTTAGCCTCCTAGTCTCATTAAGGTGTAAATGTCTGGTAGGATAGCAAGTAGTTTATAGAAGAGGGTCATTTATTTTCTCTCCTGATATGATAGGCGCATCTTGGCTGAGATTTGTGTGTGTGTGTTTGTGTGTGTGTGTGTGTGTATCTATAGAAGATTCTATTGCAGTCCTAATAAATAATGTGGAATAATTGTTCCAGATTCCAAGATATAGTTCATTCATTTTTTTCATTCAAACTAGAATTTATTACATGCCTACCATGGTCTGGCTCACCTTTAGGCTCTGGGATAGAGAAGTGGGCAAGATGAAGTCCCCACTTTTATGAAGTTTACATTATTTTCTATTGGAGAAGACAGACAACAAAGAAATAAATGATATAATTTCAGACAACAGTAAGTGAGAGATAGAGCTTTGGGTAGGGTGGTCAGGGCCTAGGGTCAAGGAGAAGGGATGGAGAGCAGAGACCTGCATCACAGGAAGGTGTCAGCCTTGGAAATCTATCCCCCTTCCCTTCTAGCCTGTATGACTTTTCTCTGCCCTGTCCCCCTCTCTCCACTCATTCACAGTGCCTTCCCTTCTGTCCCTGGAAGGCCTCAGGACTGTTTTCACTGTTTTGTCAACTGATGTTCTCTAGAACAGTACCCAGCAGTAAATGTATCTGTGGGAAGAGTGTTCCAGGCAGAGAGCACAGTAAAATTAAAGTTCCTAACAAGGGGACAAGCTTAGTTTAAGTGGGGGAGAATAAAAATGCCAGTAGACTGGAGTGGAGCAAGACGGCAGGGGAATGAGAGGAGATGAGGTAGGAAAGGCATGTAGCTACAAGGAGTTTGGACAGGAAGACATTGAGGATGTTGAATAAGGGAGCAATCAACATAAAGACAAAATTTATAACCACCAGGCTGCATGAGATCACCATGGAAGAGAGTGTAGCTAGAGAACAGAAAAAGTCTGAAGACAGTGCCCTAGGACCACCAAAGTGTAGGGCTCAGGAAGATAGAAGGAATCTGTGAAGGAGCCTGAGAAGCAGCCTCACTCCAGGACACTTTCCACATACGGGGCTCTAGGTATGGATTATGGGTCTGGCCTGTGAGAAGATGGTAGGGTATAATGACAATCATGTTGCAACCAATCCTCAACTCTTTATAGGAGGACATGTGTTCCCAATACTTATTTAGTGTGGCTATAGATAGACTTTTGGAACTAGAGGTTATGTTCATTGTGTGTACATATGTAAACTTCATCTGAAAACCGAGTTCATCTCAGCCTTGCTGCACTTTCGATCACCAATGCCTAGGTTGGATCATAGGACAATTAAATCTGAACCTCTAGAAGTAGGATTTATGTATCAGTTTAATCCATATAGGCATTAGAACAAACATGTGACAAAAATTATGCTCAGGGTGCAAAATCAGTATCAGTATTCCATTAGCAGCTTGTAGTCCTAGGTTGGGAGACCAAACTCATCAACAAAATTACAGAAAGTGGATTAAGTCCTATAAAAGATATTAAAAACAAAAAGCATATTAGGGGCTCTGAGCAAGGAGTGAGAAGCTCTGGGGAAACAAGGAAGGCTTCGCATAGGAGAGAACAATCAAGTTACATTTTAAAAGCAAAGTAAAGGATAGAGATCAACCCATATCTTGATATCCAAAAAGTGTTCTTTATTAATATTATTGTTGTTATTATCATTATTATCATGGAAACTGATTTGCACAAGGGATTACAAATGTGATGAATACTAGAAGAAAAATTGTATTCCAGGGGAGCCTAATCTTCTCACATTGTGGTGACAGGGAAAGCTAAGAACAATTCTAGGCAGGGGAAATAGGATATATATAAAAGGCCCTGAGGTAGGAAAGAACATGAGATGTGTTTGATGGTCACTATGAAAATGGCAGAAAGAGTGAGTTGAAGAAAAGCCTGGGTTCCAGTAGGGAGGAAGAGAAAGAGCCAGGTTTTGTCAAGGCCTATTTTGGATTCTACCTCAATTGTCATGGGGAAATATTGAATATCTTTAAGCTGACAGTTAAGTTCCATGATCAGACTTGTCATTTAAAGGATCACTCTAAATGCAGTGTAGAGAATGGCTTGGAAGCAAAGGTGGAGGCAGGGAGGTCAGTTGGAGGCCAGGGCAGTTGTCTAGGTCAGGGATGATGGCAGCTTGGACTGGAGTGCCAATAGTGGGGAGAAGCAGAAGTGGATGAAATTTAGGAGGTAGCACTGACGGGACTTGATGATTAATTGGATGGGGTGAAGGTTGGGGAGGGGAGAGAAGGGGATGACTCTCAGGTTTCAGGTTTGAAAAATTGGGTGGGTATAGTTGAGAAAGTGAGTTTTTTAAAAAGTATAAAGTGCTAAGGGAGTTCAAGGGAAGGACAAAATACTTCCAGCTGGCGGAGAGGTGGGAAGATTTAATATTGTGAAGATGTCAATTGATGAATAAATTCAACTCATTGCCAATCAAAATACCAACAAAATGTTTAGGGAAAACTTTACAAAAGTTCAACCTGGAAAATTAAAGGTGCTAAAATAGGACCCCTAGTTTTGAAAAATGAGAGGTCCTACCCTACCAGACGTTAAAACCTACTTTAAGCTTCAATAATTTAAAAAATATGGGGCTTTAGGAACCTATAGAAATGTCATGCAATAGAAGAGAAAATAAAAGAAAAAACATCTTCACACACATTAAGTGTATAAATACATAAATATCGGTATCAGTGAGAAAGCCATTTTTGGTCAATGTGGAAAAGATCAAATGTTTAACAAGTGGTGTTGGGCCAACTAATTAAGCATTGAAAAAAGTTAGATTTCTAACTTAACATCATAAACTGAAATATATTCAAATTAAACTACTTTATTTTAAACTGCAGACGTTCCAAAAGATAGTAGCTCTAAAAAATTATATAATCTTGAGCTCTGCTAACTTTGATACCAAAGAGAGAAATCATCAAACAAAAGATTTGATTGCCTAAAAGGAGAATATTTGCATGTCAAACTAGTATGCATTAAATCAAAAGAAAAAGGACAAACTGGGAAAATATTTGTTATGTATGACACTTTACCTTACATATATAAAGATTCATTTATTTGTCCAGCAAAAAATAATTTTATGCCTACTGTTTGTCAGCCAATATGTAATACATTGGAGATAAAGAGGCAAACTTGAGTCCTCTTACAAATTAGGAAGAAAAAGACAAGTGCTCAAACAGAAGTTAACAAGGAATATCAGGAGTTAATTCAGGAAAGAAACAATTAAGCAATAAACATACATTTTTTTAAAAATCCCAAACACATGAATGATCAAATAAATGAAAATTAAGGCAAAAAATGAAAAATCCCCTATCAATTTGGCGTTTAAAAAAAATTAGAGGGCAGTGTACTGCTGGCTCAGTGGCAGAAATCTCGCCTGCTGTGCTGGAGACCCAGGTTCGATTCCTGGAGCCTGCCCAGGTTTAAAAAAAAAATTAGACTATTTAGATTGACAAAAACAAAAGAAAGTGGGCACTTTCTAACACGCTGCTGTAAAAATGTGAATTCTTAGAGGAGGGCACCTTACTTTGATCATACTACTCTTAAAAATGTATATATCCTTTGACCCAGCAATTCCACTTTTAGGAATGTTTACTTAGGAAATAATTGAATTTTCCTAAGGACTGTTCAGTGGAGCACTGTTTATAGTAGTGAAAAATTGAAAACATGCTTAGTGCCCATTAGGGACTCATTAAATAATGGAACATCCTTACACTGGAACACTTTAGACTGTAGATGGATGTTTATTGACATGAAAGATCTCCATGATATAGATTAAAAAGCTTAAAAGCAATATGCACAGTTTGGTCCAAATATATATATTTATATAAAAAAAGGATAGCTGTGAAAAGAGAAATAAATAAGGTATGGAAGCCTGTATACCAAGGTGTTAACAACAGAGGTTTCTGTATATTGGTATTATTCAAAATATTCTTTTCATTTTGCTGATTTATATCTATTGTTTCCTAATAAAATTAAGTCATTTTTAATTAAAAATTAAAAGAAGAAAATATATAAAATTAATGTCACACATGCTTAAGTACTGAGAGAGCACACCTAAGAAAACTTAATTTTTCAGGTACAAGAAAGTATTTCCAGCCAGGGAGTCAGTAAGGGTTCTTCAAAAAGACCCCGCCTTTGAGAAGGACTTTAGGAGACAGTTAGGGATGAGAAGGATAGGGACTGGGAGGCATGCCGTTTCACATTCAGAGAAGAAAATATAAATATAAATATAAATATAAATATAAATATAAACTGTTCAGGATGGCTTGGGAAACTGTTCATTCCATAAAAATGTCTACCTCAAGGTTAGTGGCCAAACTGAACACAGGTTGGTGGAAACAAGAAGCTGACCATCCATGGAGGTTCCATACCCAACAAACAGGTCATGGATAGGTGGTCTCTCATCTTTTCCCACCCAATGGAAACCACTAACATGAAAAGCTAATTTACCATTAGTTGAGAATCTTGGTTTGATGGCTAAACAGGTGGTGGCTTCTACAGGTAACTGAAGATGGGACTTCTGCAACTCAGAACTGAGTCCTAACTCTAGTTAGCCCTGAAAATGTGGCCTTTTCCCTTGGAATAGGCAGCCAGAGGTAGGCCTTTTGTATTTCCAGCCAGCCTGGCCTCCAGGAGAGCTAGAATTGAATAGCTGAACCACACACTATGAGAACCTTGGGAACCAGCCCCTCCAATCCACAGCCAGTGCTTAACTGCATAGCAGTACTTGAAGGTCACTATAGGTCTAAGCAAACCACTCAGCTCAAATGGTCAGAAGGGAAAAATAATCTTGATTTCATAGGAAAAGAAAAGCTTCATACCCAGAAATAGAGGGCTTTAGTGGTGGCAAAGTGAGCATTCTGGGCAGACTCCGAGTCCAAAGGAGATACACGGGACTTAGAGCCAGAAGCCCTGCATTCTGACCTTAGCTGTTTCATCCATTAGTTTTTTTTGTCCTTTTGTCAAGTCACTTAACCTCATTTCCTTCATCCGTAAATCTCTGGTACTAATTATACTATTACCCAAAGGTGTTTCCCTAATTTGGCTCTATTCCAAATCTCCCAAATCATGCTTTTCTGGAAGAGAATCTGGATATTAAACATATAAACGAATTTGAGAGACCCTGAAACCTGATTGTGAGGCTGTTGCAGAGACTTTCTGGCTTGTAAAGTGCTCTGCTCAAGGGAGCGTTATTATGAGATTGGGTCACTTGTGCCAAGAATACAATAACAAGCGTTTCCTCTTAGGTGGATCCTTTCTAAAGGAAGATTCAAAAAGTGGGAGGCATGAAAGGAGGCTCCAGTGAACCTCTTCTCCTGTAGCCCCCACTCCAACACACAACTCCTGTGGTGTAGCCATTGATAATTCCTGTATTTAAGGAAGTACCACCATAATGAACACAAGACCATTAGATTTAAAGTTACCTGGCATAATTGGCCAAAATAGAGTAATGAACTCCCCGAGGTTGCTGCTGCCAAGCGTTACACAAACAACATCAGTGCTGTGAAAAACAACATGTTTTCTTCACACGTGTGACTTCATAGGTCTATTTTTCTTCAATCATGGTTTGCTGAATGCATCTTGCTGCTGCAGGATTGAGAGATCAGCAATGAGAATGTGGTTCATGAAGAAAAGTCTGATTTCCTCTGTCCGATTTGAGACCCAGAGGTGGTATGCCAGCCTAGGCTTAGAGGGCAAAATCCTTCCTCTGTTCCCTCATAGAGTTGTCCACAGAGAACTGGTAGGGCAGGAAAAAAACAATCCTAGTAGAAATGTCCAATGGGACCATGGTAATCTATTTTGCAGGTACTTCCTTGCTGTGTTGATGTCAGGTGGCAGCAAGTGTGTAGCTATGGCATTTAGGGGTGGAATTGCCTTTGTGTAGAATTGTAAAACCTGCACCACTCACAGAAAACAAGTGAAACACCATCAAGAAAATTCCCCAATGATGCTCAGAGGTGTCTACTAGCTAGACCCATGCAGGACCTGCGAACTGATGGCAAGCCATTGAGATATGGTGGTAGATGAGTACAGCTTTTCTGTCCTTGTTTCTATGGTTCTTTGCAGAATGTGGGCTAAACATTTGACCAATGTTTGTTAAAAGGCTTCTTTATAACAGAACTAGTAAGAAGAAAATGATGATAATTCAGTAATCGCATCTGTCATTTATTGAGCACATAGGGCCAGGGCCTGTCCTGTGAGCTCATTTAAGCATTACCATTTCCCACGATGAAGGTTCCATTAGTATCTCAACATATTAGATGAAAATCCTGTTGCCTAAAGAAGTTGTTACCCATTAAAGATCACCGAGCTGGGTGCAATCCAAGCAGTCTTACTCTAAAGTTCTGCTCTTAACCACTACCCCATATTATTTCTCAATACTGCACAGCTTAATAGAAGAAATTAAACTGAGGCCATCTGTTTGGTCACATCTGGTTTATTTGGCAAATACCAATTGTCTTGCTTCTCTGGCTGTTACTCTGGGAAATGCATAGGAAATAGGCAGTGGCCAGTCAGCATAAAGCAGGATCTCAGAAGATGCCTTACCTGTGCCCCTGTTTTCCAGATTGCAAATGAGGCTATTTCTCATTATCTTAGTGTGATGTTGTACACCTCTGAAGCCTACGAAGTGCTTAAAAGTAATAGAAATTATCCTCCCCATGAATTACTGAAGTTGCAGAAGCAAAGAACTGTGAACTCCACTTTGCAATTTTCCTTGAAAGAACTCGGTGCTGGGCAGAAGGCAGCCTTGAGGGTTGCTCTGATATACTAGAAAGAACACTGGACATGGTAATTAGCCTGGATTTGAGTCCCAACTTTCTGGCAAATCCTTTAGCCATTCTTCACCTCAGTTCTCTAATCTAAAAAATGGGCATAATGCTTATCTTCATGGGAAGATAAAATTGTATACATATATAAAATAAATATAGAAATGTAACAAAATTCACTCTTGTGGACATTTGGTAGAGAGGTACAAAGTGGCATGTGATGAGTTCTAAGTGGCTTCCTCCCCCATTGCTGCCTTGTTAATGATGGATTTCCTACTGTGAAGCACCATCTTCCTCTCTGTGAACTGTGGATTCTTCTTGAAAGACCTGCCACATCGTGCCCCTAATATCTTGGTCTAGATTAGCAAATCCGAGTTTTGCAGGCTGAGAACAATAACTCTGCAGGTGGGATATGAAGGGGAAGGAAGAAGGGCGCAGAGGAGAGCTTTGTTCTCCTGCTGACCAGCTGCACCAGCTCATGCATCGAAAGGTGTGCAGCTGAATCCTAAAGTAGAAAGAGACGCCCTGGGTAATGGAAGTGCTCTAGGAAACTAAAGAACTCATGTCAACTAACCTCCTCCTCCAGCACACTTTATTATCTTTTACTTTAGTGAAAACAAATGTATTTGACTGAAGACTCATGCTCTTTATTTGGGAGAAAGTGTTCATCGACAAGAGAATGGCCAAGAACAGACAGCAGTTAGGAAGAAAAATGGGAGGGCTAGATTTTCCACAATCCCAAAACTCGTACCCTGCACAGTCTCACCCCTGAGGCTCGGCATGGGGCACAGAGTCCCCTAGCGAGTAAGCCTTCCCTTCATAAAGCTGCGCTGCACAGATGCGCACGCTGGATTTCAAATGTTAATAGCTCATCCACTTTGCATTTCCTTTTTTTTTCCTTCTTCTTGTAGCATTACCCAGGGAAAAAAAAATCCCATTTAAGAAATGAATCTGATTTTTAGTTAAAAAGACCCAATTCAAACATCAAAAACTAGCCTGAGTACAATTGTTCCATGTTCACAATGGAAGCAGGTTGAACCAACAGCTCTCCGGGTAGCCTGCAGTTTTACTGAAGTTACCTCCACTCTCACCTCTTGTGAAATTCGGATACAACATCCAGCTGAGTCCGAGGAATGATGTCTCTGTTGGAAGCCCCAGAATAGGGGGCTTTTCTTCCACTAGAGACATCCCACCCCCTTAATGGCCTGGTACTTTCAGATATAATATTCTAAATACACATTACAGAGAGCATGAGCATATTCATAACTGCTCCATTGTGGCATTTAGATTTACCCTTGAAATTTATCTTTAATTTTTACAGTTGTCTCCTTAACCATGTATATTACTCCCTTCTTCAAACAATCTGTCTTGCTGCTGCAGTTTTTTTCTTGAAACCAAAGCGTAATTAAATATTAAATTAATATTTCATTTAAAATTAAATATCAAAGGCTTCAGTCTAATCTTTCACTAATGCACTGTTGCTTCTCAACACGTATTCTTTTTCTTGTGTCCACAAAGACAGGCACCACCTCTTAATAATGTGTTCCTATATTTTCTTTGTTCATTTATTTTCTTTAGTGGGTGACACAGAACTTTCGCCACATCAGAACAAATGGGTATGGGCAGAGAATTCAGTGTAGCAAAAGTTAAGGACAATTTAATTTAACAGCATATGATTTTAGCCCCACCCAGCTCCACTCCTTGAAGAAAAATTTCCCTCTGCACCAAATAAATAATAGTTTTGGAATAATAAAACACAAGAATTTGCAAGGGGTCTTAGAGGCCATTTAGTCCAACCCTTTGTTTTTGCAGAGAAATAAACCAAAGCCCCATCTGACCAAGTGACCGGGCGAAGAAGGCATAGTTCGTTTGGTCAGGGTCAGAACCAAAGGCAGAACCTGAGCCAGGGCCCAGCTTTCTCTCCATCACACCATCAAATCCTATTACAAATTTAACTTGAGAGCATTGAAATGCTAAGTTAATATAGCCTTTGAATGTTGGACACATGAGCAGTAAGGCAGAAGGTAGATAATTGGATGAGGAAATTGGTTGGGGGAAGAGAAAGAGGGGGAGTCATAAAAGCAAAATCACAGCACAGAGAAGTCAGACTTCATGGGAACTATTGTGTAAGATCAAAGCAAGATTTGGACACTGCAGGGCAATAGGAGAAGGAGAAGTCCTGCAGGTGGCATGTGGACAGAAGCTTGTCCATGTGTCTCTAAATTTCTCCTAAAGCTAGGTTTTTGTAAACCAACAGAGAATGGGTATTCTTGATGTATGAGTTCTGCTTTGCTTGCATATCAAAGTCCATCTTCTGACCTCACAACCATATTAAATGGATTTTAGGTGTTCTTTGCTTTGTCTTTATTTATTTATTTATTTATTTATTTATTTTGTGGGGTGCATGGTCCAGGAATCAAACCCAGATCTCCCGCATGGAAGGTGAGCATTCTACCACCCATGCACCCTTGCTTTGTTTTTCAGAAACCAAAGAGTAAGACTCCCTTCCTCCTGAAGAATGGGATCTAGAATAAGGCCTATAGGGAACCTTTAGTTCCATGTGCTGCAACCCTTTTGGGATCATGGTTTTGTGAACATCTGATAGAAGTGAAGATCCTTTTCTGAAGATAAATGCACACATGCACACACACGGCTAAGCTCAGAATTTTGTAGACATTTATTGTCATCTCAAAGACTCCACAGTGATATCTGGATCCAAGCGAAAACTCACTAATGAGTAAAGCTGGAACCTAGGCCAATGGTGTGATTTGCCAAAGTCGTCAGAGCGGCACCTAGATCTCCCCTCAGCCCATCATCTTATTCTTCTCTAAAATTCCTGCAAAGGAAATCGATCAGCCTTTAATGATGCTGTCTTTGTTACTATTGCCCTAGTCATCAGCAGCATAAAAACAATCCATGTGCAGTGTCAGTGCTGCCTCTTAAGCACTGACTGAAATGCTAACAAACAGCCCCACTTTCCCTGCTAGGCAATGCCCTCTCTTTTTTTCAGGAAGCAGAAGTAGAAGCAAACAAGGGTAAGCATAATCCAGGCTCTGTGCCACCTTTTAAGGAAGAAAGATTAAAAGCATATAGAATTTATATGTCTCATCAGCCCTTTGGGAAAATTAATATTGGGCACCAGCCAGTTTTTTTTTTTTTAATGAGTGGTTCCCATTAGATATTTTTAGTTAAATACTATTTACTTTAAAAAATAACCTCCACACATTGCTTATAGGTTGTATCTATTTGTTGAGTTTAAGATATGTAAGCAAGCTAATATATTATACCTGCAATCAAAATGAGAAATGACACTTAAGATCCAGGGTCTCGGGAGAAATATTACGAAATCTCAAGGTATTGATGAAAGTTCTTCAAGTCTGATCCAAATGGGATTTAGATTCTGTGGCAGTTGAAATGTGTATTATTAAACTCCTTAAGCAAACTCGAATGACTCCCAGCGGAGGATTGAGACATTCTATGTATAGCAAAGACGAAATTCTCATGTCTGCGTTTTCTCTATTGAATTCCCCCTTGATTAGCTTCTGTAATATTTAACTTCATGCCATGCCATAATTATTTAATAAAAGGTAAATATAAATTATATTTCAGTGGGGATGTGACCTTTTACCTTAATGTTATGTTACTAAAGAAAGACATAGATAAATAGAGCCTATAGATTGAAGCATATTTTTAATTTACTCTGTTTTTGCCTTGCCAGCATTTCTGTGTGTACCTGTCAGCTAAAGGGTTGGCAGAACTTCACAGCATCCCCGCACTCCATGTGGTAGGAGAGGTTGTAAATTTGCACTGATGATGTTGGCTAATGATTTGGTTGGCCCTTAGAGACGGTCTTGGTGCTGGTCTTGGGCACCTCATTAGCTAATTGAAGTTTACTTGGCTCGCATCAGGCCTGAAAATTCAGAGAACACCCAGGGCAGTGGGAAGGGGTGGTGGGGAGGGGGGCTAAGATTTGAGGTGAGGCTGGGTCTATAGGGACAAAAAAGATGGTCCATTGATTTGCCAATTCAAACCAAAGTAGAAGTTGTCAAACACTGACCTTGATGTTTTGAAGGCTGAACACTTGAGAGGTGGCTGCCTTTACCTCCTATGGTTTTGTTTTCTGAGTATTTTCTACTTCATGATTTCTACTTCAGAAGTGTACCCGATGCAATGAAATTGTGTGCGCACGTGCGTGTGGGCCTTTGATATTGTTTCTCGTCCATATAGATGAAGTATGTTTCAGTATAGTTTTTCTTAACTTGCATCTATACATAGCCCGTTCCAGAATTCATGCCTTATATGAAGTCTGGCAGAGACCTGTCAAAAACATATCAACATAAAAAATAGACAATTGTGCCTTACCTACTTACTCAGATAAAGACATGAATTGCTTACCTAGTGCAGTCAAGATATTCTGCATGTTTCTAAGCGGGATGGGCCAGGGGAGAGGAGGGAAGGGATATATTATGAACCCAGACATGACCCTTGTGCCTTGGTGCTTTTCGATATAGTGGGGCAGAAAAAGGGGTACAAATATGTGATATATACTATTAAAGAGAAACCATCACCTACATCCCATCTCTGTGTAATGATTAAAGCTGAACTTTAGAGAATTCCTCTGCAAGAAAGGGGGTTGGTGGCTGGAAGCCTCAGGGTGGGGGTG